>NKZP01001248.1:0-171285 GCA_002370765.1 Metschnikowia similis
TAGTCGTCCAGCTTACCGCTTTAGGAGACCATAACACGCACAGTGGCTAAGTATAGCGCGCTCAGTCTTTGGTCTTCAACAATAGTCAATACTGCACATAGAATATTATATACAAGCTTCAAGACCATGAACCTGACTTGCTAGGTATCTAGACTAACAAAGTGGATAGATCTGACTTGCCTAAACCCGCAATAGGCATTTAGGCTTGCATTGGTGCACTCGTCAAGACTTTTGTCTTTGCGCAGCCCATTTACAAGTTTCTGACCATCAGAGTCACCGTCGCCATGCCATCTTTGTTGTAGGAAAGCAACTTGTCCTGCACGTGGGCCACAAAGTCGTCCACGGCCACCAACTCTCCCTCGTTGGTATCATCACCCTGGCCTAGCACTTTGACCCGGATGTTTCCAGCAGGATACTCCTCCTTACCCAAGATCACCGCCAACTTGGCACCAGCCTTCTCTGCCGCGTCAAATTGTTTGCGCGGGTTGGCCTTGGCCTTGTACAAGTATTCGGCGTTGATGCTTGCTGCCCACAATTGCTTGGCCACTGCCATCCTTTCCACCAAGAATCCATTCCAGCCCTCTCCTCCACCAAATGCCATGACGTACACGTCGGTGTGGTTTGGCGAGAGCTGGTCCCACTGCTTGACCGCACGGGCCTTGATGATTGAGAACAACCGCTCCACTCCAAACGAAATGCCCACACATGGAATCGACTTTCCGTTGGAAAACATACCCACTAAGTTGTCGTAACGTCCGCCAGCTGCAATGGAGCCCACTCCCACGTACTCACTGGCATCCTCTTTCTTGTCCTTGGCGGCCTTGGCTTTTAATTCTTCAGCATTGGTAGGAGGCGCGGATGCGGCAGTCACTGCCTCATAGATCAAGCCGGTGTAGTAATCCAAGCCTCTGGCTAGCGACAAATCAAATGACAAGTGGTGAGCGATTCCTAAGGCCTCCACGTACTCCGCCAACTGACTCATCTCCTCAATACCCTTCTGTGCCGAAGCATTTCCCTTCAAGAGCTCGGCACTTTGCAAGAATGCCAAAGTTTGCTTAATGGATCCCGAAACCTTCACAAACTCGCCGATCTTGTCTGCAACTTCTTCGGTCTGGCCCTTTTCCACCGTCATTTCCTTCTTGACGGCCTCCCAAGGCAATTTGTCCAACTTGTCCACGGCGGATGAAATTTTCCTCACGTCCTCGTCTTTGACGCCACACGCCTGGAAAATGCCATCCAACACCTTACGGTGGTTTAACTTGACCTTGAAGTCATGGATCCCAAGCGCCGTCAACCCGTCGCAGGTGATAGCCAAGATCTCCGAGTCGGGGATCATGCTATCGTAGTTGCCCGCAATGTCGAAATCACACTGGTAAAACTCTCTCATGCGTCCTTTGGTCATGGCCGGCTGGTCCCTTCGATACACCTTGGCAATATGATATCTTTTGATGGCGGAGATGCTGTTGCATGCCACGAATCTGGCGAACGGCACAGTCAAGTCATACCTCAAGGAGGTCAACTCGCCTCCTTGGTCTTCCAAGTTATAGATCAACTTGGAATCCTCGCCGTATTTCCCCGTGAGAATTTCCCGGAGCTCGAATACGGGCGTGTCAATTGTCACACCGCCGTGTCTCTTGAAAAGCGACCCGAGAGTGGAGAAGATTTCCTCCCGCAAAACCATGTCCTTGTCGGCCCAGTCCTTGGTGCCTTTCGGGGTTTTCAATAGGAACTGGGTTTCGGTTTTTTTGCTCTTTTTTCCCTTTGCTCCTTTAGAAGCGTCGAGTTGCTGGCCTGCGGCCCTGGAGATGGCATCGACGCTTTTGCTTTCACTGCTCATGGTTGTGAGAAATGGAGTGACTCTTCGGTATATGCGTGCGAGCATGTGGTTTTTTTTCTAAAGCTAATCGCACTAGGGCCCACGGTGCACGGGTTTTGTTGTCGCAATTCTAGGAGGTGGGAGGCCGTTCTAGCGTGCACCACACGGGTGAGTCACCCACCAGCCAGCTGCACCATGTACTGATCAATCTCGAGAATGCATCCAGATATGGCCTTACTGAAAGCGGGTGTGGATGGATAGCACATGAAGCGTGCCCAGAACCTCCTTGTAGCACCCCACCACTACTCGCGACGTGAATGTTACTACCACTGAAGTTTTAGACTTATTATGCAGGCGTTTCATGAACCAAACTTTGATCTCGGTGAATTGGGTTGGGCCAGAAACGATTCTGTCTTGGCCCAATTGTTGCAAGCTAGTGCAGTGAGTGAGTGGCACCGTCTCGTTGGTGGGCCACGGTCCAAGGCACGCAGTGTCACAAGTGTCCGAAACCTCTGCGAAATGGTGGGCAAAATCAAACAAGCCAAGGATGCAGAAGGCTTGCACCTCGCAAAGTCTTTCAAGGCAAATGGCGGGGTGTTTCACCGCGGCTTTTCCCAACTCTATCTTTTGAATCGGGAGGATTGATTCATATGTACTGCATCTCAGAGTCTTGCAATACTATAAGGGTCAAACGGGCGAAAATGAACTGGTATCCAAGTGTTAAGAATTGAAGGCGCACACAAGCTATGGCAAATGCCTGACAACATGAACTATACTATCCATAAGTAAGGAATTACATGAGCTGCTTCCCTGTGGTGATGGCTATTGTTTACTCACTTACGTGAGGTTCCGATTCTGTTCACTGGAGACTGTTCAGGAGAAACTACAAGACACCCTCTTACATAACATATACGACACTAGATCTGCAGAATGCTAGGGTGGTTGGTGCAGATGTCCCAGGGATAAGAATACAACACCATGGTATGCTGTATACAACAGCTTGTTATACTGTATACCATATAATCTAGTGCTTGTGTTGTTTGACTCGGTTTGTCCGTTGCTTCGAAATATTGTCATCTGACAACTACACACTCTCCTTGCAAGTTGTGTATAGAAGATGGCGGAGCCGATCGTGACCGTTGGCCATTCCGTTTGATTACTTTTCTCCAATCGTGCTGGTCTTCAGCGGACTCATTCACTGGAAATATACAGTCCCATGGTTATCATATCAAATTCATTGTATTTGGCTCTCTGGTTAGTTTACATCGGTGTATGTGGTTCCATGGCTAGTTTACAACAGCACGTGGCTTGAAGTTACGTGACCATCATGCCATGAATATATGGCTGCTTTTCCTCGACCTGAGTTACATTGTTAATGTCGTCATCTCGTCTAGTCGCAAACATGATTTCTTGAATTCAGACGTGTCTCTTCAATTCACACATGTTACCACAATTCAGACACGTAGGTACTTCGCCTCGACACCTGTCCTGCCTCATTTCTCTTCGACCTTGTTCTTAGCGTCACCGGCCAACATTCCTCCAGCGATTCCTGAAGCCAAGTGGCCCGCTCCACCCAAGTGAAGCTTGTCTGCGACTTTGTTTCCTCCCACGGAGCCTGCTACTGAGACTGCGATGTTTTTAGCTGTTTCTCCGTCAGGCATGATTGGCGCCGTTTGATGGGGGACGCTGGGTTTATATAGGCCGCTCCATGCGCGTGCTCACAAGATTGCTGCGCATGTTGCCGTAATTGGCCTACCCTTGCTCCCAATAACGTTGCTGCCCGAACATCATGGCTCTATATGCCGGTATCATGACCCGCGGGCGCCCTTACGTCGCCTGCGGTGCATGCCATCACCTGCCGTCCGCCGCGGTCTGCATCACGTGGACCCCATCCGCGCTAAATGCGCCCTTCACACGCACCTTCCATCTCAAGCTCCCCTATGAACGCTCCCCAGGATCCCTGTAAGTAGCCATTTCCTACTCTATGGCGCGCCTGCTCCATGGCACCGTCCACTAACATTTAGCCTTGCCCGTCGAAGCGTTGCTCAAGAAGGTACTAGCCTCGTTGGACCTCCAGCTATTGCAGCCCAACTCAACGAACCATGCCCAATTTCCCTCCGTGGAGAGCTATGCCACGTCATTTGCGAAGCAGTTGAAGCCCGCAGCTTCCATCGTCATTGATGGCGTTCCGTTGGTTCCCGTGCCGCCCTCCAACGACGCACGTCTCGAGTTCCAGAAGAAGTGGTTAGCGTGCCCGTCCACGCAGCACCAAATGACGTCTTTCGACACGCATTTGATCCCCGGCACGGGGCTCTATACGGTGATCGCCAACGGCAAGGTCCGTTTTGACGAGAGCGGGCGGTCACGCTTGGGGGAAACCGCTGACTTGGTGGCTCCTGCACAACCGTCCACCCGGTTCCTAAACGGGCCTTGGTACGGCTTCAATCTCAATATGGTGGTGGACCAGGCCGTGAGTGCAAGCGACGAAAGTGAAGTCATTAGCAGTTTCAACTACAGAGTTACCTTCAAACCCCATGACAGTGTCGTGTGTCTTTGATTGTCCGACCCCTGGGTATACTTAATGCTCCCGCTAGTGCCCTATTGTCCTGCGAACTCTGCTTGTTCCACGACTTGCCCGGTGCATTCATTGTAACATAACTGAACGCCGAATTCTGCCACCGCCCACCGTTTTCGGAGCAATCTGGATGTTGCCATGTCAAGTACATTGCACATCCTTTCCTAACTCCTATAGGAGCTTGTTTATAATGCAAAACACAAATATTTGTTCGCTTAGCGTATGCTTAGAGCTGATTGGACGCGACGTATTGTGAAAGTAACAGCCCCAAGTAATTGTCCGAGTAGAAGCTCCACTCCGGAACCTCCCCGCCCAATTCTTTGATTGCCCAAGTGACGCTCGGGATGAGGAAAGTGTAGAACACAACATCGACCGGCGAATCGTCTTCCAGGACTAGCTGCTGCGACAGCACCACATTGGGAATGGGGTAATGCAAAACTCCTTTATGCGGCGTGTCATCGCCGTCGCTTCCGAAATCGTCATGTGTCACATAACCCTTGCTGAGCCGAGACGTCTGAAAGAGAGCTGAATCAAGAAGGACCCGGGCGGCAGAGAGCACCCGAGGCACCATGCTGAACAGCCAGTATCTGGGCTCTGCTAGTTCCTCTAAAGGGCTTACATAGACCCCTGCATCAAAATCCACACATTTGTCTCCATCGCTGGCAACAGCATCGGCCTTACTGTAGCGCCGGGCGACGTGCGGAGGTCGAAGGAACAGCAACGAAGTGCTGCGGCCGTCTTCGAGCGCAATGTATGCGTTTTCATTCAATTTTCCTTCAAGCCTCACGGCGATACTTTTTGGAAGCTTCATTTTGACCCAGTCGTTCTGGAACGGTGACACAATGTAGTGTGTGTCCAATGTGTAGGGCCCTTTGTATAAATCATAGCGCACCGAGCCGGTGTTGATGATGATGATGCGCTGGCCCAGTGAAACAGAGGAGCTGTTTTTTGGGACAAGCAGAGGAAGAACTTTCTCTGTTAGCATGGTGTAGATATTGTGGGGATGGGAAAGCGGAACATAGTCCATGTAGTAGGATGCGGCAACGTGGCCGAACACTGAGTCCAAGCCAAGATTCTTGCGGAGATCTCGGAGCTGCTGTTTAACGCGAGCACCCGCCAGAGTCAATGCGTGTGTGCCAGCGTGGAACCCGAAAGAGGAGGTGCTAAAGTCGAGGTACGCCCGGAAAAAGCGGTCTTTTAGGGCCAAATGAGGCGAGAGGTCCACGCTAAGAAAACCAAGGGTCTCTGCAAAGCGGCCGCTCTGGAGCCCCGTCAGAAACTCGTCCATGACCAGAAAGTCCCGAATATGGCTGTGGCCACCAAAGTACTGGATGATGGTGGTGGGGTAGCGCAGGCGAAGAGCGCGGTGTAGAACGAGCAGCTCGGCCCATCTTCGAGACACTGGCATGTGCCCCACCACAACCACCAAGTCGATGTCATCGGGCGAGTAGGAGTCCAAAACATCCAAAAACCACTTTTGGGAGACGGCGGTTTCGATGGCCGTGACGCGGGTGTTCTGATTAGCGCGGGGAAAGTCGAAAAGAAATGCAAACGATAAGACACGGATCTTTTGCATGGGGGTCACGAAGTAGCGAAACTTGTGTCCGATTGGCATGTACAGTCCATTGACCAAGGCTTCCACATTCAGGCACACATAGTTTTGGCCGAAGCGGGGGACAAGCAGTTCAAGCTCTTGCGCGGTGTTCTCCCATTGGTACAACTCGTGATTGCCCAAAGTGATGATGTCGTAGTGCTGAGCAGAGAAGATGAGGTTGGACGCCAAGGCGGGAGGGACCGTGGCGTCGGAGAGCCCGTTGCCGTCGTGGCGGTCGCCCAGGTCCACGAGAAGGAGGTCCTGTTGGTTGGCGTGCGCCAATTGCTTCATGTGGTGGGAAAATGCCACAAAATCGCCCCAATCGGCATTGTAAGATGGCTGGTTGTGGTGGCCGCCTAGCCACCCGTGGGTATCGGTGGTGTGAAGAAAGTTGATGTGGGCTAGCCGGAGAGGTTTGCGGGGGAGGGGATTGGTGTGGACCACGGTGTAGGTCACCAATAAGAAGACGACCACGGCCACTATTCGGCGAAGCATGAGGTATGAACTTTGAATTTGTGACAAGATGCAAGGATGATGAAAATGGGGGAGCGAATGGAGGTGGGAGGAGTGGGATAATGAACGGGGAAGTACAGCTCTGGTGCGAAAGATAAGGAGATAACGTAGAATGATGACGCGCGGCCACGGACAGGACATGGACATGGACAGATCAGTATACGATTGAAAGGATTAAGGACGACCCGGCTGGAATTTTCCTGCTCTTCTGATTCCGACGACGCTTCCATGAGTGTATATCAATAAAATCACTGAAGGTGCCACCAGAACAAAATTTCTGTTATCTCTGCTGAAGACGGTATAGTAGGAACGCTAACTGGTGCGGCCAAATCATGGCCGGTGAAATTTGCACCCATACGCGCCAGGGAATTTTGAATGGGCAATCAACCCGGCGCGAGAAATGTGGGACACCAGCCAAATTAAACCAATCAACTGTATGTGGAGACCCGTATCGCTTGACACGGTGCTCCAGAATTGGAACTTTCATCCCACCGGCTCGAAATTGATATCAAGTTCGCGTGTACTGCCTTTAGGAGCTGCTGCACTAAGAGAGCCCAAGGGGCAAAAGGGCTAAAGGGGGCTCAAAAGGAACGGCCGGGTGTACGGAACTTCAAAGTGATTGGTTTGTTTAAATTTGCTAGTGTGGTAGGCATATTCTGCCGCGCCGCTTCGAAACGCTCAGAAACACTTGTTCAGGCGGGAAATGCATAGTGGTCTAGACATGATAAAGATGAGAGGGATACAAGGAAAAGAGATACAAAGAAAAGAGATACAAAGAAAAGAGATACAAGGAATTTTTGACCACATGTGAGATTCTCCAGTAGGCAAGTGAGGAAGGAAATCGATTTTTCAAAAGAAGTCATTGCCCCGCCAAATGTGCGAACCGTATTGGCAGAATTAAACTGAGCTTCAAGTATCGTTTTCGCACCGTCTTTTTGACTCAATCGAGTAATGTTACGCCCTCTTCATTAGTATTCCACATTCTAAAGGCTGGATCTGCAAGGCCACCTCATGATCTTCAGCCAGGAGGCTTCATCACCAGTCTAGGGCCAAAACTGAGTCGCAACTTGTCGGCTTGGATACGACAAGTTGCTAGAGGCCATGTAGTGGGTTGGCATGTACTACTTTGGAAGCATGGGTGGACTATTTGTCTATTTGAATACAACCATGCGGCCGCGCAGCTTTGAATCCCAGAAAGACACTGTAATGCGGTTTCGCTAGCACGCGGGCTCCTTAAGTTACACGAGACCTCACCCACGAATGCGAAGCGCGTTACTGCCCTTTTGGATCGCACTTCGCACTTGCCGCATGGTACCCTTGGCACGTCTGATGATGACAAAATGGACATGATAGGATGGTCATATGATGTGATGACAGACGATAAAGACACTATAGGAGGATTACATAATGAGATGATCATATGATTATGAGATGAGAGATGATGAGATGAGAGATGATGAGATGAGAGATGATGAGATGAGAGATGATGAGATGAGAGATGATGAGATGATGAGACGATGGGATGATAACGAAGATGGTAACGAATATTATACCGAAAATGAGGTACAATGGTAGTCTACAACTGAGACAAGTTTCTGGGATGGGCGATAGACTCACGTAAGAACAGTTAACTTGGGATCAAAACGCACGTCTAGGCAAAGAGATGGAATTCAGCACTGCTTGCACCGTAGTCTTGCGTGTGGGCCAATGCATGGGGCGCATGGAGGTGAAGCGGGACGCCTTGACCATGGAAAGTGAAGCTCGGCAAGGCAGCCCTGTTGCAATGATGGTCTACACAGAATATTACCCAATACACAGATTTGGACTTCTAACATAAGTACACCAGTAGCTGGATCCGTCATGCACGGGGGGAAAGCTGGTGGGAGTCAAGCCACCGCCAACGTTTTTGGCGCAGCCACGACTCCAAATGGCCTGCTGCGACTTCCACAACTCGTGGTGAGGCGCCTTCACAGGTCCAAAGGACAGACATCTTCACCAGCATGCGTAAACGCCCTGATGCTGTTTTCCATTGCCACACTCATGCGTACAAGCCCTGCTCTTCTCTTCTCTTGTCACGCTCGTCAGAAATGGACAACTTGATACCCTTGCCCTTTGGCAACGAAATGTATGGCTTGCCCTGCTCGGTACCAATAACAAACACGTTGGACTGTCTGGTGACGAAGGTGTTGTCCAAAGCGTCCTTGATGTGCACCAAGTCGAAGCCTCCCTCGTGCTTCTCTCTGTGCACAATGACTCCGGCACGTCCCATGTTCTTACCACCAGTGACCATGACCAACTTTCCGGTGTCGAACTTGATGAAGTCAGTGATCTTACCAGTGGCCAAGTCGATCTTGACAGTGTCGTTTGCTCTAATCAATGGGTCGGGGAACCGGATGGTTCTACCGTCATGAGTAACAGCATATGGGATGCCCTTCTTGCCCAAAGCAACCTTCTTGACCTTGCCCAACTTGTAGCTGGCCTCCTCGGATGTGATTCTGTGCACAGTGAATCTACCCTTGACATCGTACACCAATCTGAAGTTCTCGTTGGTGGCCTCCAAGGTGATCACGTCCATGAATCCGGCTGGGTAAGTGGAGTCGGTTCTGACCTTGCCATCCACCTTGACGTGTTCTTGCATCAAGATAGCCTTGACCTCTCTGCCGTTCAAGGCGTACTTCAATCTGTTTCTCAAGAACACAATCAAGGGCAAACATTCTCTCAACTTGTGAGGTCCTGCGGATGGTCTTGGGGCGTAGGTGCCGGACAACTTGTCCAACATCCAGTGCGATGGCGCTGCCAATCTCTTAAGGTGCTTCTTGGGTCCTCTGGCCATTTTGGTGTGTAGTGGTGGAGAAAATTTTCGATCCGCATCTTAACCTGTCCCATGTAGCCCAGGGCGCGCGCCCTGCTTTAGCAGTCACACTGCCCATTGACCCGTGCACTCACTGTCCACCCGCGGTCGCCCACATTGAGTCGCACTAGGCCTGCGTGAGGGTCATCAGGCCTGCCTGGAAGCCGACTGCAGAATGCATCAAACCAGTGACTGGCCCAGATCCAACGCTTTAGCAGCCACCGGAAATGTTTTGGGTCCGTTGGGACAAGTCAGTCGGCCTTGAATGAAATCCTGCATAACAGTCACTGCCCGGCCCCGCGGTTCCGCTCCTAAATGATTGACACAACCCGTTCGAGTTAAGCTGCCTGTACCAGTTAAGCTGCTTAAGGAATCTTCCAGTAAAGCCATATTTCTCTGACGGCTTCAAGCTCGAGTCGTTCAAACGTACTATTCTCGCGACATGACTTAGTCTTGGCTTGCGCCACGCCAGCCTCCCGAGACAGGCTAGACCACCGTCTGTAGAATAGACACGAGACCATCTCAAAAAATAGGCCTGCAACAATCACCAGAACCACTTCTTGTTTGTCTTCAACAACTCGTCCAACCTCTCGTCCTCGAGCGTCAACTCATTAAATTCCTCCTCTAAAGCAGCCAACCTCTCAGTCTCGCGCGCATTCTTACCCAAGAGAGACTGGACTTCCGCCTCAATGTCTTGTGGAAGCATATTGGTGGTTGCACAGTCGAGAGCATGCATCTTGGCCTCCAACAGAGTCACGGCCTCTCTCAAGTCGGTGATATCATTCACGATCTCCGGAAGCTCGACCTTCATCGCCACCAACCGCTGCACTTGGTCCAGGTGGGCCAGATCCAATTCGGAATATTGGCGATCCACGTCCAGAAGAAGCAGGCGAAGCTCGGCGTTTTGGGCCTTGACGCGATCAATCTCCAGGGTACGCCCCACGTCGAAGGCCATCATTTGATCAAACTCCGCGGAAAACTGCGCCAAGTCGCGGGGGTTCACCGTCACCAGCATCAGGTCGGTGATGAAGGCGTCTAGTTTGTAGCCCACTTTTTTCTGCGCCGCCTTGAGCGAGAGAAGAGAGAAGCGCTTGTTTTCGTGCACCTCCTCGTCACCATTGGTGTACACATCGAACAAACTCGTCTTGAGAAAGTCCAACAACGAGTCGAACGAGAGCCTCAAGAGGTGCACTTCGTTGCGAAGCACCAAGTTGAGCCCCAAGCGGAGCACCGCCTCTACTCCCTGCGTGATGATCATGTCGAAGATGCGGAGCACCACGTCGAGCGGGAACTTGTAACTGAAGAAGGTCAAAAACCACTGGCTGGCGTACATGGACAGCTGGACGCCCTGCATACACATGTGATTGTATAGCAACGGCAGGTTCTGCTCCAAGAGTCGGTCGTACTGGTACAAGAGCAAGTGCAAGCCGCGCATGTGCGGCGAGAACAACTGGCGGAGCCCGTAGTCCTTCATGAGCGTCACCAAGAGGCAAAAGCACTCCGCCTCGGTCATGTTAATGATCAATGGCACCACGATAAACACCATGCCCTGGGTATAGCCCACGTCCGGGTCGAAGTTGGAGTATGCGGCAATCACATTGTAAAGCTCGTTTGTTTTGTTGGCGGATTCAATGCTGGAGTAGAAGGACGTCCGCGTCAAGTCTTTTTTGATGGCCTTCTCATGCACCGAAGGCTCGGTCTTGAGATGCAAATACAACTCCTCGAGATGAAAGTTTTTCGACTGAGCCACGAGTTGCCAGATTATCCCGCGGATCTGCTCGGGGATTCCTGCTGCGACCAACGCCAGGAGCTGTTCCTGATGGTTGATCACGACGTCGTGGTAATCCTCCACGACGCGAGCCCAGAACTCCCAATCGATGGGCTCGGCACCAAAGAGCTCGGGGGGTAGATTGCCGATCGTGTTTTTGATGTCACGGAAGGTGTTTTTGATGGACTCAGACCCAGACGTGATGGCTTGTTGCTGGGCTACGTCCTTATCGCCAAACCTGATGGAGATGACAGATTGCCGGGCCTCTAAAAGCGACTGCGACTGCGAGGCCCAACCGCTGCTGGGATGCACCAGGCCTTTTCCGGTGAGGATATCTGCGGGGGAAGTAGCGTTGGCAGTGCCAGAACCCGCCAGATTTCTAGCTGAAGGGGTCTCCGCCAGGCTCTCAACAATAGGCGTTTCTTGAGCATCACCGCGGCTGCGTTCAGCATGGGTATCAACAGACGAGTCTGCATCTGCATAATCCGCCGGCTCCGAATCACTGCTTGCATTAGCATTGAGATGAGATTGAGCATTGGTATCAGCATTAGTGTCAGCATCGGTATCAACATTGGTATCAGAATTAGCGCCAACAATTTCATTGGAGCCACCGAGGTCGACAACAGCATCGACTGCATGGTTGCCAACAACACTGTCACCAGGTTGATCTTGAGCATCATGTGGATCCTCCTCCTCAGGTTTGCTCACATCACCTGAGCCATCCATACCATTTGGGTGAGCATTTTGTTCCGGCGACTCAGGATGGGCTTTTTCTATAGGCTCTTCAGTACCCGAGGGTGACTCCTTAGCAAGCCCTTCGAGCAGGGCTGATTCTGGCGGGGGGTGTAGGGGCTCAGACGCCGGGAGGCCATGCGGTGCCAGCGTGTGCAGGTCATCCGAGGGAGCTGGGGACGGAGAAGATTGGGGAATAGCTGGCGGATACACGGAGGCACCTTCTCCGCTGGTTTGCTTCTTAGGTTTCCTCTGTTTTTTGCCCATAAGTGCTTGTATGTGTTGGTGAGAGCATGTACAAGGGAACGCACACGCGCAACACCTCTACATTCCAACCTTCTTGCATACAAGCCGCGTTTCACCCAATTGTCTTGCATCTTCTGTATTGCCTCTACATTGCCAGCCCGCCGACTTCTGTCCGGTTCTGTCCAGAGTAGACCAGAGACAAGTATCTTCCTAGCCTTTCTATACCTGTCCAGCCTTTTAGCCCTATCCAGCCCTCTGTACCTTGCATCAGTCAATCACCGGCTGGTGATTTCAGGCTCCTTCTGTTTACTCCTGTCGACCATACTGAGTGCCGCTAAAACCGCTCGTGCTAATGGTATAGCTACACCTCCCCTCCTGGCCCACTAACAATGATAAGATCTTGGCCACTTTAAAGATAGCTTTGAGTATTAGCTCTCTGTATTAGCTCCGAGTATAAGCACTTTGGGTGTCAGTAGTGACAGTATTGAAAGATGAATGCGAGCCACCATAAATGTAGGCTTGGTTTGGCTCCTCTTTCATCTTCCTGGATCAGTAGGCCCATGCATCCTCCACAATATCCACGCGGTGCAGCGTGAAAATGGGCTCCACGTGAACAATATGGTCGGCAGAGATCATGGGCTCGCTATCCAGGGACAACACTTGGTCGTAGTCGGAGCTGGCGCCGGAGCCCGAATCAGTGGACTGCGATCCGCAGCTGCTCAATAGGTCAAAATCAGAGATGCACGTTATTGACTCGTCAGAATGCATATTGTGGCATTGTCCGGTGGCATCCTCATACACTACGCCTCCGCGGATGTTCTTCTCCATCAAAAGGCGCTCGAGCTGCTGACGGTCGGTGTTGGGGAAATAGACCCGTATCACCTTCTCCGCAGCAAGATGCTTCAACGGCAACTCGCCGAGCTCACTGAGCCGGACAAGGTCCTTCTGCAAGTGAGCCACGTGCTGCTCAAACTGCTGAAGGTTGGCCAATATCTGTTGCAAGACGTCCGCGTGCAAAATGGTGGCGGAGGGAATACACACTTTAGGCTCAAGAGCAAAGTCGACGTAGCTGCCCACCGCGGGCTCGCTGCGGGCCAACAGCATCACGGTGTCGTGAAACTTCTGCGTCAACAGAGCATTGAGCCAGATGCACGACGGCGTGCTGTTGCGTATGGCTGTAGACACAGGCGCCTGGCAGGGGGCTCGAGCAAACGCGTCCTCATGCGTGCCCACCTTTTTTTTTAGGAGCTCCGTGAGCGTGGGCGTTTTGTTGAAGCTGCTACACAGCTTCATCCGGAACTGCGAGCGGTGTGAAAAGCTCTGGCTGATCTGGGAGGGGCGCCATGTCCAATACTGAGAGCGAATCTTGGAGTATGTGGAATAGGGCCGGCCGAACACATGCGAGGTGCGAAACCCACTGGAGTAGAGCTGGCCCGAGGAGAGCCCACTGAGGTTGGGTCCGTTTCGGGCACACTGCATCTTTTGGGAGTAGGGTCGGCTTTGCATCAAATTTGCGAAAATCAGAGATTGCAACGGACCTTGATCCACTTCTCTTGGACACCAGGCCCTGAGTCCAGAAAAGCGGGCCATGTTTCCGTAGCGTGGTGCAGCCAACCGGGGCCGCGGCCGGCCTGCGGCCACGGGAACTCTTTGCGGCACTGGCGACCGGTCTAAGCTGCGCAAGTTCTGCTGGAGTTGGTGAAGCGCCTGTCTGATGCGGTTACCTATGTTGCGCTTGAGCGCCGTCAAATTGCATTTTTCGGTCATGTCGTTTGACGGGTCGTGTGATGGGGCCTTACTTGAGATGGATTGTGTAGGTCGCGTACCTCCTGCTTGAAGAAGTAGGATTCCACGCTCTGGATGGGTTTCCTTCTGGGCTGGGAGGTGATTTGACTGACGACTAAACCGCTGATTGTGCAGTCACGAGAAGTCTGCAGAAAACGTATTGAAAACCACCCTATGGAGTAGCTGCTTGCGTCAATTGTAAGTAAAATTCTTGACTCTCAGACACTGAGTAGTTGAAGTGCTTGAGAAGAAGCTGTTACACCAGTGCTTTGGGAATGACTTTGGATTCCGGATGAGCACAGGGGAGCTGAGTTGATTACCCAGTAAAATGTTCAAAGGGAAATCCAGTAAATGTTCAAAGGGAAATTCAGTAAATGCTCACGAGCGGGGAATGCGGAATGATCTGCTTGAAGAAAACTTTGCGGTGGAGGAAACGCCGTATTTCGATAAAAATTGCAGTAATTCAACTTCCAGGATCCAAGTGACAGGAGAGGGTTTCAAATCAAGAGAAGGTTTCGAAACTACTTGGGTTTCGAATTCGGTCGGGGTCTCACAGTTCGAACAGCTCAAACAGTTCGAATGGCCTTGGGGTTTCCGGATTAGTGGTTTAATAAGGTTTCGAATTTATGTACCTTCTCAAAAAATCACAGCGGACCGTTCTGGATTAAGCAGGAGGTTTCCGAATCACAGTTCAATCTAGCTATAGCCCGAAGCAGGTGTCGGGCGAACAGACACGTTCGATGAAGCACAGCAGTCACAAAAAGGAGCGACGGTGTAGAAGCAGCAAGCCGTCCGGAGATTTGCAGCCGTGATGATTTAGATACACAAGCCGTAGTTGCGTGAGGGTCTGCTTAAAGATGCCAACTTTAGGATCACACCGAACAATAGTGGGTAGCTCAGGCAAAAAATCGTGAGCAGACTGCGGGGCCAAAAACTATAGCGCAAAAGACCAAGGGGATATCGGGGAAAGGGTCAGAGTCAAAAAACCGGGAGTTGAAAAGAGGATTGGATTTGGTTAAATGGACAGGTGTAAGAGGGAAGGAAACAGGGCGGATGAAAGGGAGGAGCGAATCCGGGGCAGAACGGGAAGCAGGCACCGGAGGTACGGAGGTACGGATGCGCGCTATGCTATGCCCCTTAGGTGCACTACCTGCATATCGCGGGTCACATGTGCACAATGCTCACAGCTTGAAGCGGGCCCTCTACCTACGGCGATCACATTGAGTTGAGCAGCTAGCCGGTTTATGTCCTGCGTAGAATGGTAAAATACATAGAAGAAGTCATAGAGTCATTATGCGAACCCGCCGCAGAGCACTTCGTCGAAAATGGCCAGGTACTCGGGTTGCGAGCCCTGCAATCGAGGGCGCTTGGGGCTGAGGCCCATGTCGAGGTCGGGCTTCTCCACCTCGTAGTCGTAATCGTCGATGGAGTTTAGTGAGAGCAATGAAGAGGGGCTGGCGAGCGACGCTTCGTATGTGGATTGCAACGACACCTCCTGCGGTTGCATCAGGCCTGAGGCCAGGGCGTGTTCTTTTTCTGTTTGAGTCGCGAGCCGCGGCTCTGTCTCTCTGACCGGGTCAACGGCTAATATCTCTAGCGGTGTCTGTGTAGCGGTCTGTCCACCTGCACTGCAGGGCGCGTTTGACTGACGCATTCGGATATTCTGTCTCTCTCTCTCTGACTTAGCAACCATCTCGGGGGCCCTCTTCCTCTCGGACCCCTGGCGCTCTCTCTTCCTCTCTCGGCCTTGGCCATCCTTTGTCATCAGGTCTCGGGTAATCATGCCTTGGAGCGGCGTGTAGGGTCGCTGCGCATCCGTGGAGATGTTGTTCATGGCAAAGTCGTCCAAAATTTCCTGCTTGATGCGCTGCTTGTCACAACAGTCGGATAAGTCAAGAGGCTCTTCGTCGCCGCGCTTACTGAACGACTCACGGAGCGAATTGGGGAGCGAATCGTTGGAGAACACCAGATTCATCAGCGGCAGCTGTGTTTCCAGGTCGGCGTTGCCACATAAAGCGTCTCGATACGGCCTCAACTTGGCCTCGTACTCCTGGCACTCGATAAGCGAATCTGTGTCGATGGAAGCGGGCAAGAGGAACCGCAAAACATCCGTCAAGTGCGCCAACTTGGCCTCCACTTCCGTCAAATGCGCCCGTGTCAACGGCGAGCGCACCGTCCGCGGCAGGTACGAACAGCTCCACTTGTGCTGGATGCACTTCAGGCATTTGGGCGATTCCTTGGAGCACTTGAGCTTGCGTTTGCGGCACAGGTCACATGCCTGCTCGATAATCAGGCCAGACCCGTCGGCCTTGCTAGCATGCGACGCGCCAGAGCTGGAATTGCCGGTGGAGTCATTGGGCTCATTCTCTGAAGTGCCGGCTTCGAGACCGCCAGCTTCGGGGCCACAACTCGAATGGCCCAGGGCGTGCGCGTCAGTAGGCCCACTAGATAGATCAATGCACGCGTCAGGGCCATCGAAAGATGTGACGAAGGGGTCCAGATTAACGGACGCGGTGACGCAGTTGGGTTGGCCAGACCCGTTCATGGACCCGTTGGTGGACCCATTGACGCCGCTACCAATAGACCCATCGATTGAGCCGGGATTGATGGATCCGGAGATCGAGCCAGAATTGGATATGGAACAAAGTAGCTCGTCGTATTCCTCGGAGGCATTGATATGAGGCGACACAGGCTCTTGCTTGACCGGAGCAGCCAGGAAACCCATTTCAGGAGACACAGCTTCTTGCTTTACTAATTGCGCCATAAGATCCATGACAGGTGACTAGGAGACCGGAAGGGAGCGTCAAATAAACAATTGGGAAAACAAAAGCAGGGTTCGGGAAGAGCGGGATTCTGCAAGATAGTGGGATTTGGAAAGTTAGTGGGATTCTGGAAGCAATTGGGATTCGATAAGGAAGCAAAATCCGGGAAAAAACAAATCCGGGAATAAGCAAAAGCCACGGCAGAAGAAGCACAAGCACTAAGGATTCACAGCACGAATGAAGCTGCCCGCACACCCAGCTTCATTTAAATTTTTCGTAGATTGGTGCTGGAGAGGGGTACGCAGAGGCGCATGCAGGTTGCGTAAATATGCTATGCGCTTGACGGTCCGGGAGCAACCATGCGACGCCAGGGCGCGAGCGGGCCCACACGGCTCTTTCCTTAGTCGGTGGTGGCACCATGGGAGAGAGAAATCTCAACCTTATGCCGATAGTGCTTGCTTAGCGAAAACCACCCAGTGGGCCCGGTTTATTCGGCTATCCTGCATACACGCCCTGTCACTGACCCAACAACTATGAGATCACGGAACAACTCGCGCAGAAAAATTTTCAGATTCTCCTGCACACATGCACACTGTAGGGTAATAGTGCGGCTCCAATTCCAGCTCGGAGTTCTTCCGAAAAATTGGACTTCGCGAAAACGTGCTCGATTGGCAAGCGTATCGGCCGAGAAAGCAAAGGCAGATTTTTCCACCCGCCAATCACAGGGTGGCTTGGCAAAAGGGCGGGAATGCATGGACACCAAGAAGATCGAGGCACAAAACCAGCCCAGTCTAGTCGTTCGATTCCAGCGAATTTGTTTTCAGAACTTCAAGCAACTCTATTGGGGAACTCCATTGAGGGAACCCAAGCGAACCACGCCCATTATTGACACGCGATCTAAATGCAGGAGGGAGCTTCGGTTATTTGGATTTTGGGCGACTGATTTATCGCTACTGCGCAGCGCCAAGTGTGCAGTACAGTACCCAACTGGTGCAACGAAGGGCGTGCCCGGCCCAGAGCCATTGTGCAATTGTGCAGGAAAAGAGACTCGTGTCAACGGAATGCATGTATTTGGTGATACATGTAGGTCTAGTATGTGCCCCGAAAGTATCTAAAATTGCGCTAGCTCCTGAATCGGCATAATCAGTCTGGAGAAGCCTGTAAAGGGTGAGATTTTGAATCGTTCAGACTGTCTAAGTTGTTTGGTTAGGAGTTCTTAGGAATTGAGACGTCCAGTGAGAAGGCCACACGATATGATAATTTTGCGCAAGTTTCATTTGTAGGATTTGCCTCCGAAGATGGTCTCAAATGCATTATTCTTGGGTTGTGCCTATTCCACGGACCTGCTTTAGGAAATTGGACTACATGGACTTCTTCGGGCTCACTTTTGCCAAAAAACTCGCATTATGAAACTCCAGCGAGCTGTTCAATGCATTGCATTTTTGGATGGGGCTTTGTTGGATGCGACACATTGAACTAAGCCTTCCCTGGCCCCAGCACTCGAGTGGCGCTCAAGTGGACATCACGCAGTTTGCCCGTTCCACCGTGCTCGACGCGGCTATTATGTGGCAGTAACAAATTCAGGGGCTTCTGCAAGACGCACCATTTTATTGTTGAGGCTGAATCGCTGATGGCCTGACTAATGTAATCAATAGATCAAACTGGAGATCGGTGAAGATCAGCGAAGACCGCTTAGATCAAGTAGCAGGTGGCAAGTGGCAAATGGCGGGTAGCGAGTTGCCAAGAGTGGTTGGGTCAAATGCCCATAAACATATAGCTTGACGATATGGACCTAGACAGAGTCGTCGTGGTAGACAAAGTGGGACGCCTTCGGGTCTTTCGGAGCCAGTCTCACGTACTGGTCATCGTCAGGGGGCCGCTCCAATAGGGAGTTGGTGCTCAACATGCTCTGCACGCTCAAAACAACGGACTCCACGCCGCAAGCTGGGGTCCAGTCGTTGCCCAAGATGTTCAAGCAGATGTGTCCATTGGAATAGATGTGGGGATGCACCGGCACCGCGTAGGAATCTGACTTGACAAACTTGACCAGGGGCGAGTCCACGGGGTAGTTTTGAGGGATGGTAATGGCGAGAAGGAAGACGGCGCCTGCATAGAGGTCGTTTTCGACGGCGATTCGGACCTGGTAGGAGTCCACGGTGCAGGACGAGAGGAACTCTATACCTTGAGCGCGGCTGCTCATGGCGGCCTTGTGCTCCTTAAGGAGACGGCGGGAAAAGGGGTGGGACATGAGGTTCATGCCTGGGCATTGCGTGGAACAGTAGGCCCGCGGTGGTGCAGAAACAACCGGTCACCTGCAGAACGGGCTGCTCACCTGCAGGCCACACATTATATGCCTGAGTCCGGGGTAGGGGTTCCCGTGCGAGAGGCTTAAGCCCGGACTAGATAGGCATGGCACGGAACTGCGAGGGCTTCTTTTGCCTGGAGGCCTTATTGCCTTGCGACTTCTGCGATCGCCGGGCCACGGCGGGGGTGTTTGAGGCAGCGGCGGTGCTGGATGCAGGAGGGCCGTCCGTGGCCTTCTTCCTGCTTCGAGCTAACGAGGCCAAGAGCTTTTTGAAGTGCTGGAAATGCGGGACCTTTTCCTTCGTCATGGCGTCCAACTTGGCAAAGTCCACGGCGTTAGTCGGAAGCTTCAATGCCATTTCCTTGAGCAACGCATCGCTGATGAAGTAGTGAGCACGACCGAAGCCTAACTCCTGCAGCTTCTGGGTCCGAAAGTTGCGAAGCTCCGTGAACGCATGGTTGATCATTTCGCTATTGAAATCGTTCACCTGGCCTCCAAAGTCGTGCTGTGGCAACGAGATCCGGGTGAAACTTCCTCCACTGTCGACTGAAGTGTTTAAATCCCGCGCACTGACAAACGACTCAGTGTACCGGAGAGCGGACAAGTCTGGGACTTTGGATGAATACAAGCGGGGATTTTTGGGGCCATTATTTTCTTTGTTTCCGGTGCCTGTGTTTCTGGTGTCCGTAGTTTTACCCTTGCTCTTTGGCTGTTTCTCCGTGAACGAAAGCTTGATTCTCTGGGTTCCTTTCATTATCACGTTTGCCCGTGGTCCCAACTTCACGTAGGTGGTGGCAAAGCCACCTCTCATCACCTGGTACTCTAAAAGCCCGCCCTCCGACTGGAGGTGGTAAAAGATGCGCTCAATATCGCCTCGGTCCAAGTCCTTGCCGAGCCCATGGAACGGGTTTCGGTGATGGTTCTGCTTGAGGATTTTGCCGCTTCGGGCACCCTTATACACGTCCTGGCAGTGGATGATGGTCACCTTGTCGGCCTGGAGTGACTGCACAAGCTTGGTGATGGCCACACAGTGGTCAGTCACGTCACGCGTAACCGCCACCACGCTGCTGCAGCAATTGTCACACATTTTCCTGCAAAGCTTAGGATCGAAGGTTTCATTGAAAAAATGAAGCACTTGCTGACGCCGACAGTCTGTCTTGTTCTCGCAGTACTGCACCACCTGCTGGAGCTTTGTGAGGTGAGCTTCACGAGCAGAATCCTCGAGCTTATCGTCACGCTGAATCAAACTCTGTAAGGCCCTTGCATCCTTGTACGAGTAGAACATGATGCACTCGCTTGGCTGGCCATCCCGTCCTGCACGACCGGTTTCCTGGTAGTAGCCCTCCAACGACCGCGGAATGTACAAGTGAATGACGTAGCGCACGTCCGGCTTATCGATGCCCATTCCAAATGCAATGGTGGCGCAAATGACCTGAATGTGATTTTTCTGCCACTTCTCCTGCACATCGAACCGTTCAGTGGGGTCCATTCCAGCGTGGTAAAACATGCAGCTGACCCCAAAGTCATTGAGTTTTTGTGCCGTGGTTTCACACGACTGCTTGGAATGGCAGTAGATGATGCCGGTCTTGCCCCGATGCTTCTGTACAATGTACTCGCGAATCCACTCATAGATGTTGGGCGGCTTGTTCTTCACCTCATACATCAAATTGACGCGGTTGAAACTTTGCTTAAGCAAGACCGGATCATGCATCTGGAGATTATGCACGATATCAAGCCGCACCTTTTCGTTGGCAGTGGCGGTGAGCGCCATGATGGGCACTTCCGGGAAATTTTGCTTGAAGAAGCTCATGCCCTTATAGTCGGGGCGGAAATCGTGGCCCCACGAGCTGACACAGTGTGCTTCGTCCACCACCACGCGGGCCAACATGCTGTTTTCGTAAAGCTTGGAAATTACCTTCTGAACCCGACCCGAGTTGTTGATCATTTCGGGAGAGAGGTAAACCAAGTCCAATTGGCCACTGGTGAGCGCCCTGAATGTGGAATTGCGCTCATCTGCCGTACCTTTGGAGCTAATCATCCCTGCACGGATATTTTTGGAGAGAAGGTGCTGGACCTGGTCCTGCATGAGCGAGATCAATGGCGAAACCACCACCGTGGTGCCCCTAGTGTGGCCGCCTTTGACCAAGGCCGGGAGCTGGAAGCAAAGGGACTTTCCTCCACCTGTAGGGATGAGCACGAACACATCTTTGCCTTTGAGAGTGGCTACTATTGCCTCTAATTGGTTGGAGCGGAACTCGCTGAGCCGGAAGTTGACCCGGAGAATCTGGTACACCTCGTCGAGGAACGGCTCTGATATGGGGCCGGCTTTGGTGCCCACAGATTTGGAAAGCTGGATGAGCTCGTCGTCGTTGTCGCTGAAATCGCTGTCGCTGATCATATGAAGCTTTTCGGGGGCTTCTGACTTGATGAACGAAAGCTCTTTGAGTCCATCTAGATCTATATCGTCGAGGTCATCTTCCGACGAAATTTCCACGATTTCGTCTCTTCCCTCATTGAGCTGCATGGTAAAATCACCAGGATTTTCGCCATTTCCATTTTCGCCGAGTTCGTTTTCGTTTTCTAAATCAAGATCATAGGCAGGCAACCTGGTTCTGGGCGCCTCGGGTTCCTTATTTTCATACCCACCTAGGCTGCTAATGTCATCGTCCATAATCTCAATGGGGTCATTAGGCTCGTATGTTATACCCAACCGCTCCGCCACATCCTGGGAGAGCCTTATCTTGTCAACTTCGGCCTCGGACCCCGATGTCAGCGACTTCAAGTCATCCTCGTCGTCATCGGTGTCGATTCTGTCGAATTGGGTGGGTTGAGTCATGTACAGGCCATCAATGGACTCAGAATCATGGGCACCGAGTTCATCAGGGGCTATGAAGCCGCTGAGATCCGTGTCGTCATTATCCACCTGGGACAGTACTAAGCCAGCCATGTAGCCAACTCCGAAATCATCTTCCGACTCGTTGGCGTCGCCTATATTTGTTGTGGCAGTGACACTGGCAGCTTCGACACGGTTTCGGCGGTCCATGATGATGTGGCGGGCTTCTTCGATATTGGAGTTGTAGCTCTGCGTGGGAAGTGAATTTGGAACTTGGAAGTCGGGTATGCCTTCGGGTTCGGATCGGCTCCATATTTCCACGTTCGTCGACTTCGACTCAGAAGCCTCCACTAACAGGGATTTCGGATTAGGTTGATCCTGCAGTTGGCCAGGCCCACGGTCCACCTGCATGATGACAGGCGGGTTTCCCTTAAAGCTGGGCGAACTAAGGTCGCTCTTGAAATCATCCAAGACATTAACAAATTCGTTTTGGGACAGTTCAAGCACTGCGGGCAACGACGACAGGCCCGAGATATCGGACAAATCCTCCTGTCTAGGTAATGGCTCGAGAAACGTCAACTGGGGTCGTACGCGCGCGAGCCACAGGTCTAACTGGCTAAGCCGGGGCTGGAATTGGTTGGTCTGCCAAATGTTTTTGGCATCTTGAGAGAGCGACGTTGAGTCACTCACAGCGTTGTATTTAGAGAGAAGGTGGATTTTGGCCTCGCAGGTACGAATGTAATCCTGGAGCACGGCGACCGTGACATTTGGGCCGTTCAGCCCCGGCGGCTCCGCGGCCTGATCCTTGTTCCGAGAGTTTGCGCGAGTTTGGGAGGACGAGGGCCGTTTCTGTAGATTCAGAGACGCACTGGAGTCAACGGCTAATTCGTGATTGGATTTAGCCACGTAGCCGGAATTCGGGCCAACTAGGCCTTGAGCTTCTGTGGATGCCAGGGCCCGAGGGCTGTGCAGAGAAGTGTTACGCTTTTTTTTCGTAGCACCAGACTCTGTAGGGGCAGGGCGTTTCACGGCAGCGTGCGAAACGGGTAGGGTTTCTGAATTTGTAGGGGCAGGGTGGTTCACAGCAGCGGTGGAATTATGAGAAGTTACTAAATCTGTGGGGTCACGGTGATTCACAACGGTCTTGGGAATGGCAAGCTTTCGGGGAGCTCTGGATTCTGCGCCGGCGCCTCGCAAAAGACTGGTGTCTATTAGATTCTCGTCGGATTGTACATGGGTTGAATTTGAGACTTGTGTAGAGACACAGAGTGGCGAATCAGTAGGCTCGACGACAAGGACTGGAGGACTCGGCGGTCGGAGGCGCTCATTGGAGCTCCGGTAGGACGCGTTGCCCGCGGGACCAGAGCTCGAGGCATTTATGGACGCCAGGGGGCGTGAGTCTCCCCAGAATTTTGAATGGGTATTTCTCGAAGGCGGTTCCATTGTCCGGCCTTGAGGAATGTGCTGGGTATGGATAGGGGCGGGTGCTGGGACGGATGCTGCTTTAGAAGCGGTGGAGGCGCCTAAGATGGGGTTGTAATGAGGCGGAGGGGTAGGGACCAGCGACGCATGCTGGAGAAGAACAGAGACCTGGGACTCTGCGACGCGCTGGGGATGAGCCTCAGATAACCAGGCCTTTATCTCTCGCAGGTTATTAAGTATGGCCATAGAGAGGAACAGGCGAAGTTTGGCGCTTCGGGTTTACATCGAGACGCGCTTGGTGGTGCACATGGGCAGATCGAGCAGAGCCCGCATTCGTACACCAGAAGAAGTCGGTTGATACACCCGTACACCAACCACTACACCCGTACATGCGACCCTGCCGCACCTACTGGAAGACACCCGTGCACCACAAGGCAGATGGAATCCTCACCCGAGCTCTTGACAGCGATCAGAAGCTTTATGGCTTCGGTTGGGATGAAGAAAGTACAGAGCGCTGTTCCGAAGAGGTTCAGTGCGGGCACATTTTCGAAACGATAAGCAGCCGCAAACGCCGGGAAGTGCAGGATCGACAGGTGCTGGTGAGACTGGTGCAGAATGCCGAACAAAAATGGAGCGCCTGCACACACTCAATGCGCGCGTAGTCCTGCCTTATGTTTTGACAAGCATGCGCTTAAGTGGCATAGGGTGACAAGTCATGTGTGGGCATCGGCATTTGGCGGTTGCTGCAGTGGCCTCATCCTGATGCCATGTTTGCCGTCGCAGATCCTGTCTCCTCACATTGCTTCGCCGCGGCGCGGCTGATACGGGCTTCTGACCCGGCAACAATGTTCTGTGGTGGAGCCTCGCATCAATTCCCACACCCGCCCTCCACAAGTTCCCTACTACTCTTCATTCAGCGTATTCTGCAAGCACCCCTCCCTACACTCCAGCACTACCCAGTCAAGGTGACCTCTTCCACCCGCCCTCGATATGAGCTCTTCAAATGACTACCAAGTGGCCTAATTGCGGGATCATGTAGTCCCCGCTGAAGGTGGCGCCATACCATGGACATGTGCGCTTGCACATGCCCGACTGCCCAAAGGAACATTTTCTGATTTGGGGCTTGATCGAGAGTTTCCGAATGTTCCGGGTCAAAGGGGGCCCGCTTGCATAGGCTGGGATTCTTGGGATATCGCCTTTGGAGCACGCTCGAGTGCAGATGCCTGCCCACCCCGGCTGCAATTGCGGTCAAACCTCTCTCAAAAAAAAAGAAATACAGCGGGATATCAATGCGGCCAAGTCGTGTGCGCAACGACCCAACCTTGAGAGTCTCCGCTTTTCAAATGCTGCGCAGCGCGGAAAGCCCCTATTGCACCAGCCAAAAGTGTCCCACAAGTCTGGCCCGGAAGTCTGGCCCAAATAAACTTCCAGCGGCCCGCCGTCGATTTGTGAGCGCAGCCTTGGCCTCAATCTGAGCTCGCCGAATTCCTTTTCCATACTAGGCAACTGCAGGCGCTCAAAAGCGGGGTGGGGGTCCAGGGAGGGGTATTCAGAGGGCGGTGAAGTGGTTTTGGGCCTCCATATTCCATGCTCGGGGAACATCTTTTTTTTTTTTTTTACCCAACGCCATTGAAGAAATCTCACCATATTATTTCATCTCAGTTTTTTAATACCCCTCGCAGCTTCGCGCATTTGTGGAATAATACTTCCTGCAGGCCTCTCCTCATCTGAGACTCCTCACCTGCTGTCGTTTAAATATCAATGGCGGCCCTTTCAATGCGGCATTCTCCTGCCACCTGCTAGTCTAGCAAAGAAACCTTTCGGATATTTTCTGATTTTTCCCAGTGTTCTACATATTGATTATTTATTGACAGTCTTTAGACCCGTTCTGAAGTTCACAGGCCCGGTGCTGATATTTCCCACTTTATCATCATTAATCCCAGATTGGATTTGGCCTATTTGAGTCCTTCATCACAAATTACTAGGCTCTGATTACTGGCCCATATTTCTTCAACCCACCTGATCAGAATCTTTTTTTGAGACATCGACATCGTTCAAGCCGTGTCAAGCATTTCACATACTTGAAACCGTTTTGTGTGACGGCGTACTTAGAATCTGTGTGACACTAGCGACTATTTATTTTTCCCACACCACTCATTGACTGCACACTCTACCTATTGATTACAGTCTATTTACCTGATACAGTCTATTTACCTGATACAGTCTATTTACCTAGTGATTGATTGAAAAAACTAGGGCCACTCATACTTTTATCAAATTTACCGAGTCTATCGCTTCTCCCGCAACCGTGTCTTTTCTTGGCACTCCAACTGAACCCAAGTTTGAACGTATCATGGAAGCTTATTCCTCGCATTTACATGTCCTGGACAATCGGCTCGGGCTCACATCTTATCCTACAGCCAGCACGGTCAACCTGCATTACTTTGCGGCTGCGTCATCTTCCAAATCGGCTATGGACGACTTGCTCCCAGAATTATGGCTCACCTCTAATGAAGCCACTAACGGGACTCGCACTTCCCGCCCGGCTCCGCATCATTACGTGGACGGCTGTGTACCTGGCAACTACCACCACTCGCACTTAGAGTCACCTGGGGTTTCACTCGGGGGCTATTCGGCTTACCACCCTGCCGAGCCTGCCCATGCCAGCCGGCCGTTTGACCACCGCCAGCCCCGCAGCCTTGATGAGTACTACTATCAAAACCATCATGCGAAGGAGGCCCCCAGCAGTGGCGCCAGTCTTCAGAGTTGTTTGTTGCTTCGTGAACAGTCTTTGGAGTATGCGCAATCACTCTTGCCTCACAGCCTACTCCCCTTGACCGAGGACAATTTGGACAAAAACCACAAGTTGAATCATTATGGAAGCGACCACTTGAATGTGTACAACAGTACCGGCTCATTGGGGAGAAAGAACTCCCATCACGACTCGATACTGTCGCGATCATCGTCGTCTTCGAGCTCGTCCAAAAACCAGAAGTATTTAAACACGCAGTTGTACAAGACCGAGCTCTGCGCTTCGTACATTAAGCTGGGCGCATGCCTCTACGGACAGAAGTGCCAATTTGCACATGGCAAAGAAGAGTTGAAGGAAGTGGACCGGCCATCCAATTGGAGATCCAAGCCCTGTGTAAATTGGACCCAGTTTGGCTCGTGTCGTTACGGAAAGAGGTGTTGCTTCAAGCACGAGTCATAGGTCAGGCGGGGTCTGAAAATGATTTCTAGAAGTAAAGAAACATTATGGTGTGAATCAAAGAAGAATCGAATCGTTGTGGAGGTATGAATCCAGAGAAGAGTGGAAAAGTTTCAGCCTGGAAATGTATGTGAGAAAGTGTGAAGAAGGTGGTTGATGGGGTCTCACACCTAAATCACATGTCAGAGGCGATGCTAGATGCTCAAACATTCACTAGAGTCTTGGCGAACAGAATAACCGATTCACCGGAGTCGATGGCCGTGGTGCGCCACGCCCTCCAAGAACAGAGCAACTTGAAGTCATTGGCTACTGGCCGCTACAGGCCCTTCTGCCATGTTAGGGCCAAGGAAATCAGGCCGATTGGTTGCTGCACGGCGGCTGTTGAACATGCGTGCAAATACCCGAGCACGGAGAACGGATCAGGCCACGGGCTGGCCATGAGGCAAACCCATGGAAGGTTTGAATACAAGTGCGGTATTTTTAGCGCTGAGCAATTTCACATGCGACTGGCGAGAGTTGAGTCGGACTTAGGGATCCCTGGTCCCTCTTCCGAAAGCAGAACGTTTAGGGAGGAAGGTTTGAGAAGAAGGGCGAGACAAGAGCAGAGCGGACGGTGGCCTAAAACGGACACGTATCGAAAATGTACCTTCCAATACTCGCCTCTGCCTGGTGCATAGGTGTTATAGGTCTTTAAACCGGACATTTTTGACATAAATCTGACTTAGTGTGTTTAAGAGTGGCGCACGATCGTGGCTAAGAAGGCGAGCGCGCCCAGAACAAGTGATGCTGCGGTGGGAGCAAATGATTGGCAGAAACTGGTAATAGGCAACTCGCCCGTGGAGGCAGCGGTACATGCTGCACCCAGAGACATATGCGCGGGCATGTGTAGGTCAGAGGCGATTGTCTGTATATTTATGCAAGTATGTAATATGAGCCATTATGAGCCCAGCTCTACTCATGGGTTCAAAATGAATCCGGAACGTATGGCCCGGTTCAGCCCCTGTATCCCAAAGCCCAACGCCTCAGCGCGTTCGGATATTGTCTATGTAATCCAAAAGGGGTTCTTGAACCTGGCACTTGTTTGCCGGAAACGTAGCATAATCCCGAGTTGGCGTGAAACCTCATTGTATGTGCCATGCGTTATTTATAGACAGATATCCAGCGGTTGCTGAGATGATTCAGAGGTTGATGTAACCAGTAATAGCATTCGTAACCTCTTAGAGTTTGCTTCCTCATAGTTGCCCTTGTAATTTAGTTGGGTTTGGAAATGGGTCTGGAAATGATCTAGAAATTGGTCCGGAAATGGCCCGAAAATGGTCTGGAAATTGGTCTGGAAATGGCCAGAAAATGGTCTGGAGATGGCCAGAAAATGGTCTGGAGATGGCCAGAAAATGGTCAGAAAATGATCTGGTGATTGGTCTAATGGTCTGGTGATTGGTCTGGTAATGGAAGACATCTTTAGCAGCCTCCCTTCTTGCTGCTTTGATTCCTGTATTAGAAGTAGCGCCCGGTGCCCTTAAATATATGGGAGTAGATGTTCAGCCAGAGAACATCAACGAAGATTGATTTAGTCCAATCGCCGTATTGGGAAGCCAAGACACAATGACTATTAATCATGATGCGTCACCGCGGGTTCTTGGTCTTTGGCCTTCAACACTTAGTCTGGTGGGCAGCAGGGCCTAGCTGATTGTTTGCGGTTCACCTATATTCTTGAGTCTTCACTTGCAAGCCTGATGACCTTTTCTTATTCTTCCGTGCCTGGTTCTGTATACAGCTCAAGGTGTAGGTGTGGTATGGGTAAATGAGTCAGCCAACGGGTTCACCTCTCAGAGCCACATGTGCGCCTTTGGTGACTGGTTTATGTGAGGAAGCCAGAGCGACCCTCTGCCGATGGCGGGTGAGAATGTTCCAGTGCACTCAGATACGACGGACAAGACGGCCTATTTTGTCACGTATCATGCTCCCCGAACGCAGTGAACACGAAGAACTCTTTTGGGGTCACTAATGCATTTGGAAAAGGCGGGGCCAAAGCAATGCCAGAGCCCGACCTCACGCGGACCCTTGTTCAAGCCCTGCCTTGTTATTGTGTAATGTTGGGCCCACTGCAAAATGAAGTCGAGCCTGCTTTCTTCTTTTTTTTTTTTTCTTTCATCTCATGGTCATTGCCAGGCTCACAGCCTGGCACTTCCATCTAGTCTATACGGATCCATCTTTAAGTACATCTCAGCTCATGGTGCAACCGTATACACCGCACACTGCATGAATAAAGCCCACAGTGATCACACCTCGAGTAAGGGGACTGCGAACCACATATACAACAGAGCTTCACCTTGGGCTTCAAGACCCCGCTCAACTTGCGGCGCTTGCCATTGCCGTCGTCGTTGTTCTGTTCCGCAAACGAGTAGTTGACGCCGAGAATCGTATTGATTGAAATCAAGTTTTTCTCCTCCTCAAAGTACGAGTTGAGGTTGCGCCGCGCCGCTAGGATCCGCTTGGTCGACGGCGTGTTGCCAAGCCGGACCGTCTTTTTGTCCTGCACGCTCTTGTGTCTGTGGATGCTGGAGTACATGAAGCTTTTGGGGAGTTCGAAGTTGCCCCCAGGCGTCTCCTTGCCCAAGTCCGCGAATCTCTTGGAGATGAACCGCTCGAGTTGGATCTGATGCGACGACTTGAACGCACCTCCTTTCACGCTGCCGTTGTTGTAGTTCACCTGCGTCTGCGCATTGAGCAACTCCGTTAGGTTGTAATTGACTTTGGGCCGTGCCTTGTTGTTGCGGTGTTCTTCTCCATGTTCCTGCAGTTTTGGCGTCGCACGTGCCTGGATATTCACCAGCGACAGGAAATAGATTGTGGACAGATTGCTCTGGAGCTTGCGGGGGATTTCCTCGACCAACATGGCGAACGAAGAAGGGTGGGGTTACATGCCTCAGTTCTCGCACCCGTTTGTAGGTAAAACGTCCGTACACCAGCAGCTGAAGGTCTTGCATGGGAGCGGCCAGCGCACCCGTACACCCGGGGTTCCACTTAGCTTGGCGGGTGAATACCCATGGCCTGTGAATCACTGCGTGCCCTCACAAACTGTTTACCAATGTCTACACTATCAGGAAAAGAAAAAGAACCCTCTGGAAACACTTGTGGTCTGGCTGGTTTGGCGGGATCACCCTTGCATGAGGTCCGCATGCCGGGTCATGACATCAACAACAGCCTCAGTCTCAAATACATCACTAAATAAGTGGTGATGATGGCCGTGATGTTCTCCACAGCGCCCACATGGTGAGTCGGCCGAAGCCTTGCTGCAACGGATGATTGAACTGTAGCCCTTCTTCATCGACTGTTATAGTTGATGAGGAAAAAAAACTTTGTCCGCGAAAGCGTGTGCGCTTTATACTCCCACGAAGGGGTTACCCGCATTGCCAGTGATGTTTTGTCCGGCTTGCAAATTCAAACAACCTACACCCCTTTGAACCTGGTTCCAAGACATATGATGAAGCCAGCCTTATGCAGTTGTTATTTCCAAAAACTTCAAGACCTGGAGCCTAATGACCGGCTATTCTGACAACAGTTGCTGAAATCTCAATTCCACATTCGAATAGATGATTCAAATACTTTGAAATCTAATAGAGGATTCAAGCAGAATACTAGAAGATCCATCAACAGAGCATTTGAACTTCAATAGAGCCTTTGAGTAGGGCACTCGCATGCCACACCAAAAACATCACTAAGTCGAGCCTTCAAGTAGATTCAGACATAGCAATATCTACCACACTATTTAGGGAGCTCAGAAAGCAAGTATCCCCATTCTGTTCCCTTTTCGTTTGACGACGCTGAGCCTAAGTCAGGGTATAAAACCTTGGTCGAGTAGCAGGAAGTCACGTGCCCAACTAACCTGGTGCGGAACTCACTCGAGATTTTTTCACCGCTCTCGAGTAACACACTAATGGACGCTGACACTTTGCAGAAGGCCCTACAGGAGCAGCCTGGTCAGATTCTCCTTGGCTCTAGCTGCAAGCTTAGAATTGCAGCATGGCTGCAGATTCTCAAAGACTTGCCAATTCACAAAGATTCTGCTATCGTTCAGAAGTGGGCCCAGTTGCTCTTCAGAACTTACAACATCTATTCAGACGCCCAGTCTCGATTGCAAGCACAGAAGGCACTTTTGGGTTTTGTTGAACAAGATCAGAAGTTCTTGATATTTTATGTCAACAGCATTTATGATGTGGCTCAAGCTTCGACCAACTTGGCTGCCATGGACTTGCTCACTTTGTTGGCATGGGCCCACGAACTTGACGTTGCTATAAATTGCAAGGACGCAGCAGCTGGATCTGATTCAAAAGAGTATACTGCCACTGATACAAAGCCGGTTGTTGCCGGGAAACCCACAGAGTCCCCTGCAACACCCTCCGTTGCGTCCAAGTTAATTGCTGCGCAGGTGTTGTTGCTTGCGTCTGCAGTTGATTCGGGCTCTCATCTGCACGCTTCTCATAAGGTTCGTCTAGTTAAATCAGCTTTGGCTCACCTGAAACACTCGTGTATGAGAGTATTGGCGTCGCAGCATATTATCCACCAGAAGGCATACATTGACCTTTGCGTGCGGATCTCTCTCGAATGCAAATCACCCTCGGCCGCCATTCTTTTCTTGGGTGTTTTGTCGGATGCCGTGCATGACTTGTTACCCACCCACCCCTCTCTTTTCGAACATTTAAGTACCCATGCTCCCGCAGTGGTCAAGTTTTTTTCTTCTCTGGTTGTTTTAGGAAAATCTTCTCCTTCTCCAAATGCTCTAAAGGAATTTTCCCGTCATTTTCTCAAAAACTATGTTTCCAGCGACACTTTTGCCAAGCTGATTTTGCCCGATTTGGAGAAGGCAGTGTTGAAATCTTCAGAGTTTGGATTCTGTCAGCTATCAATTTACCTTTTCGCCGAGCCTGGAGCCATTGACCTTTCATCTTCTTTGGTTTCCTCCAAGTTCTTGAGTCAACTTATGGCTGGCCTCAAGTCCAATAAGGAACACGTGCGCGAAGCGGCCTCGGTAACGTTCAGCAACATCTTCAAAACATCCTTACCATCCGTATCCAATTCGGATCTCACAACGATATTGGGTGAAGTCACTAAATGTTTCAAAGCCACCACCAATACTGACTGCAAGGCGCTAATTGCGGAAATGTTCGGGGCCTTCTCGTCCAAAGAGGCCGCGTTCATCCAGGAATTGGCCGCTGCTATATTGCCTCTCGCAGCAAAGGAGCAAAATGAGCAAACACTTGCCAGCTTGTTAAATGTTCTTTCCGAAGTGTTGGTGAATGCACTTGCAGACGATATTCACGTCGATGAAGCAGACAAAATTATTTCTCAATTCAATGCTGGCTTGGAGAGCTCAAAGCTTCCACTAAGAAGTGTATGGGCTTCATCCATCGGCGAACAATTGATGTCTAGTGACCAGTCTAATCCTCGTTTGATTCAGCTTTACCAAACCTTGCAACCCTCATTCGTCAAGGGGTTGGCCGAGGCCAATAAGTCGCCTCTTTTAAGCATCACAAATAAGGGAGTCACTGCCGCGTACGTGTACCTTGCACTTTCTGGTCATTTCTCTACTGATGAAGAGTCATTTGCCAGTGTATTGGACGTATCGAACGAGAAGTTTTCCATTCTCTTGAGTACCAAAGCCATCACAAAATTATCCTTTGGCGATCAATCGTGGTGCTTGAAGGCACTTATTGCGTCATTCGCTTTCGTTACGGAGAATCAGGCTCTTGATTTTGCTCTTGCTTTATTGTATTTTGCTATCTCTAAGCATGTCAACTATGCAGTCAGATTGGAGGCTTCAAATGCCTTTGTCAAGCTCGTGAATGTCAACGAACTGGTCTTAGTCACCTCAATCGTGCAGGCCATTGATGAAATTGTGGCATCCACAGAAGATTCCGTCGATTCGGAGCTTGGCTATGGCTTGCAGTTCTTCCCGCCGGTGTTTAACAATCTCTTACAACGTTGTCTGAAACAAGGGGCTGAGAAAATCTTGGTGAAATTGTTTGTCATTGCTCACCATAAGCAAATTGCAGTCAAGGATGCTTGGATCGGCTTAGTTTTACGCTCTTCTTTGGACCCGTTCCAGGTGATTGCCAATCACGTGCCTGAAATCACCAATATCATTATGACTGTTCTTGAGACGTATCCCGAAGACAGCTTTCTTGCCAAAGCCGCAAGCTCTGCTCTATCAACATTCGCGTTCGTTCACCCCGAGGCTTGTCAGAACGAGATTGCTAAAGCTTTGAAAGCAGACCTCTCAGTCGAAAACCTCCTGGGTATTGATTCTGACGCCATTGCCATTTGGAGGGCTACAGAGGGCGAAGTTGTCGTGAATGTTTTGGAGGCGGCCAAGCCTAAGAGAGCAGAAGATAAGAACTCCAAGGACTATGAAACTCGCAAATGGGAGGAAAGTTTAAAGAAAGAAATTTCAGCCAAGAAATCCACGCTGAGAAAACTCACAAGAGAGGAGCAAGCATTAGTCAATGAGCAACTTGCCAAAGAATCCTCCGTTCGTGCCAACATCAATGCGATCATCAAACGCTTCACCCGAGCATTCACCATCATCACCACTTTCAGCGGCAATTCGGACTCTTTGAATACTGGTGGATTGCTATGGTACAGCACCTCGGTATTCGATCTCCTAGAGCTTTTGAGGCATCCCCTTTCTCATGACCTTCTTGGAGAAAAAGGCACGCTGACATTCATTGCTGCGTCGAATGAAATTAAAGCCAGGCTTAGTCCCTTAGCGGAAATGACCGGTGCCATAATTTTGAGGCTTTATGCTGTCAAGGGTATTCCGGAGAGATACACTCAGCAGCTGCTTCTCGACAGTTTGAGCACCATATTGTTCAGAATCAAGATGCTTGTTGACGATTGGTTTACAGTACCGGGCTATATCTACATTGCTCCTTTGATCATTAAGGTTATGGAAAATGGTAAAGCTGTGGCTCTCACGAATTCCAAGAAGCAAAAGGTCACATCGGAATTTAGCAATGAAGACCCCGAGGAAGAGCATCTTTCCTTGGCCATCAGCATTCTTTCTGCGCAAAATATGCTTGAACATGAGTTTATTCCTCGTCGGCCGATATTGGAATCTATCATTGCGTTAATGAAGGTTCCGACCCATGCCAAAATGGCTAAGGAATGCTTTTCTACCGTTTGCCAGCACATCTCGGTTAACTATACGCTTGTTGACTTGGAAATGCTTCTCCTGAACTTGGTAATTCCCGATTCGTTCGTCAAAAATGCCATACTTCAAAGTATAGACGCCGAATTTGATTTGACCGAAGATTTGACGTACTCGGATGAGCTTTGGTTGACCATGCATGACACGGATAATGCTGTTGCCGAATTGTCTCGAACTATTTGGGATGAAAGTGACTTCAGTGTTCCTCCAGAATCTCCGCAAAGGCTCCTTGCTTACATTGACCAGAAGGATTCGGGGCTTCGCTTAACGGTTGCAAAGTCCATTGCTTCTGCTATCGAAGTGCTTTCCGAAAACGACATGTCGGTATACTCGCATTGGTCTGACAAGTTATTGAAGCTTTTCAAAAAGCTCGAGGCACCGCCCCCTGCAGAGAAAGATAAGTTCGGTCTCGCAATCAACTCGACGGCTCTGTCACGGGATGCATGGGAATCTAGGTCCACCATTGCCATTGCATTGCGGTTTCTTAGTCCATTGTGCAAATCTTCGCAGGCAGTTGAAGCCATCTTCACCTTCCTTGTGCAAGATGAGACTCTTGGTGATAAAGAGGGATTGGTTGCGCAGGAACTTCTAGAGGCTGGAACAGAAATCATCCGGCAATCTGGGGCCGAGAACGTGGAGGTTCTTATCCAGATATTTGAGACATGCTTGGCAAAGAAGGATGAAAACTCAAGAAAGCAAGATAAAATCAAGGAGCTGGTGATCATCTTGTACGGATCCTTGGGGCGCCATTTGGCTGCAAATGACTCTCGGCTCCACATCATATTTGACCGTTTGTTGCGCACTCTTGATACTCCTTCCGAGGACGTGCAGTTTGCAATTTCGGAGTGCATTGCACCTCTTGTTGCGTCTTTCCAGGCAAACCTCCAAGACACTTTCGAAAAGCTCCTTGAAAAGCTCTGGAATGGAAAGACTTTGGCCGAGCGTAAAGGTGCGGCTTACGGCATTGCAGGTTTGGTCAAAGGTGCTGGAATCAAGTCTCTTTTCAACAATGATGTCATGAGGGAAATCAGCGCTGCTGCAGACAATAAGAAGGACGAGAAAGTCAGAGAAAGTGTTTCGTTTGTTTTTGACTGTTTGTCGCAAGTATTGGGATCCATGTTCGAACCCTATGTGATTGAGGTTTTGCCTATCATCTTAAAGTTCCTAGGAGATGCTAGCCCACAGGTCCGCGAGGCCACGGACTTGGCTGCCCGGCAGTTCATGAAGTCCACTACCAGCTACGGTATCAAGCAGTTGATCCCGCTCGCCATTCGCAATTTGGACGACATTGCATGGAGATCTAAAAAGGGATCTGTGGAGCTTTTGGGTTCCATGGCTTACCTCGATCCCACGCAGTTGTCGGCGTCCTTATCGATTATTGTTCCGGAGATTGTGGGGGTATTGAACGACACTCACAAGGAAGTTAGAAAAGCGGCAGATCAGTCGCTTAAGCGATTCGGTGAAGTGATCCGAAACCCTGAAATCCAGTCTATTGTACCGGATTTGATCAAGGCCATTGGAGATCCCACCAAGTACACTGAGGACGCTCTCGACAAATTAATCAAGACACAATTCGTGCATTACATTGATGGGCCATCGTTGGCATTAATCATTCACGTGATCCACCGAGGAATGAGAGAACGGTCAGCGTCTACGAAGAAAAAGGCATGTCAGATTGTCGGGAATATGGCTATTTTGGTGGACAGCAACGACCTTCTGCCTTACTTGCCTTCCTTGGTTTCGGAACTTGAGGTGGCGATGGTGGACCCCGTGCCTGAAACAAGATCAACGGGCGCAAGAGCCTTGGGCTCCTTGGTGGAGAAATTGGGCGAGGATCGCTTCTCGGACTTGATTCCTCGTCTCACCAGTACATTGAATGACCCAACTAAGGCTGGTGACAGACTCGGTTCGGCTCAGGCTTTGGCAGAGGTGATAGCTGGATTGGGCCTCTCGAAGTTGGACGAGATGCTTCCTTCCATTCTTTCCAACGCCCAGTCTCCCTACAACCACGTGCGTGCAGGATATGTCCCTATGTTGTTGTACTTGCCTGTTTGTTTCGGATCCCAATTCGCGCCGTACTTGTCGCAAATCATTCCCCCAATCTTGCATGGATTGGCAGATACGGATGAGGAGATACGTGGAACCGCTTTAAAGGCTGGCCGGTTGATTGTCAAAAACTATGCCTCCAAAGCAATTGACTTGTTGTTGCCTGAGTTGGAGCAGGGCATGGCAGACAGCTCCTACCGTATCCGTCTTTCGTCCGTGGAGCTTACAGGTGATTTGCTTTTCCAAGTCACTGGAATCTCCGGCAAGAACGAGCTTACTGAAGAACAGCTGGAGGTCAACCGAAACCTCGTGGATGTTTTGGGCCTGCAAAGAAGGGACCGCATTTTAGCGTCGATCTATGTATGTCGTTCTGATGTTACCAGTGTGGTGAGAGCAGCATCCATCGACATTTGGAAAGCTTTGGTGGCCAACACTCCAAAGACCGTCAAGGAAATCATTCCTAGCTTGACCCAAATGCTTGTCAAAAGATTGGCATCCAGCGATGAAACTCACAGAACCATTGCCGCAAGTACCTTGGGAGACGTGGTTCGCCGGGTGGGAGCAAATGCCTTGGCGCAGTTGCTCCCAACTATGGAGGACTTGCTTGTTTCCAGTGATTCAGACGGCAAACAGGGCATTTGTTTCGCTGCAGCCGAGTTGATCAATTCCGCCAACACTGACGCCTTGGAGCGGTTCCAAGAGACGTTTATCGCGATTATCAGAGATGCGTTGATGGACCTGTCCGCAGGAGTGCGTGCCGCTGCAGCACAGGCGTTTGAAGCGCTCCAGGGACGCATTGGAAAGGTGGTGATTGACGAAATCTTGCCTTACTTATTGAACAAGTTGGAGACGGCAGACTCTGAGAATGCGCTTATGGCCTTGGAGGATATCATGGCCACTAAGGCTGACGTGGTGTTCCCTATATTGATTCCAACGTTGATGACACCGCCAATCGATATGTTTAAAACGAGAGCGTTGTCTTCTTTGGCGTCGGTGGCCGGCCCGGCCCTTTACTCGCGTCTCGGAGCCATCATCAACACCTTAATCCAGGCAGTCATAGACGCCAGAAAAAGTGGAGATGCTGAGACCTTGGATGACGCAAGCAAGGCCTTCGACAAGATGCTCTTGTCAATAAATGACGATGCGGGATTGCATCCAGTCATGCAACAGTTGATGGCATTGATCAAGCACCAGGACCCCGAGAAACGCGCAGCCATCACCCAGCGCCTAGCTGTGTTCTTCGCCAACACCCACCTCGATTACCAAATTTACGTCCAGGATTTGGTCTCGCAACTCATCTTCTATCTTGGCGACAAGGACCAGGACGTGGTGCGCGGGGTCTTCGAGGCCCTCTTTTCGTTGGTCAAGGCCCAGGACAAACCCACGCTCGAGCAGTTGGTCAAACCCGCACACCAGGCATTGACCATTGCCGGAGTCAAAAAGGAAAACCTTGCGGGATTCACGCTCGCGAGGGGCCCCAGCTGTGTTTTGCCCATATTCTCTCATGGGTTGATGTACGGCACAGCGGAGCAAAAGGAGCTCTCGGCGCTCTCATTGGCAGAAATCATTGACCGCACCCCTCCCGAAATCTTGAAGCCCTTCGCCACGCCCATCACCGGACCGCTCATTCGTGTTATTGGAGAGCGCGTGAGCTCAGACATCAAAACAGCCATATTGGCCGCGTTGACCAGCTTGTTGCGGCGAATCCCACAATTCCTCCGGCCGTTTATCCCACAGCTCCAGCGGACGTTTGTGCGGTCGTTGATGGATCCTTCGAACGATCGGTTGAGGAGCGGTGCAGTGGAGGCATTGGGGCTTCTTATCGAATTCCAGCCTCGCGTGGATTCTCTTGTCACGGAGCTCGTGGCGGCTGCCCGGGCCGCCGAAGACTCGGCTATCAAGAACTCGCTTCTCAAGGCCATGCTCCAGGTGGTTTTGAAGGGAGGCAAGAACATGAGCGAGGCGTCCAAGACTTCCGTCATGACTTTGGTGGAGCACGAGTTGAACGGCGTCACCGACCAATCGGCCGTGGCCTACGCGCGGCTTTTGGGCTCGCTCTCGCAGGTGATGTCATCGGAAGAAGCCGCCAGCGTGCTCCGCAACAAGGTGTTGAGCAAGCGTCATGACACCACGGAAATGAAGTTTGCTATCTTGGCGCTCAACTCGTTCTTGCGTGACGCACCGGCCCATGTGTTTCACACCGGGCTTTTGAGTGAGGTGGTGGCGTTCATCTTAGACTGCTCCGCCGCCACGTCTCCCTACATCTCTGACAATGCGACGGTGGCGTTGGGAAAGCTCTTGCTCTTGCAGGGCGAATGCAAGCTGCCCAAGCAGGAGCCATCGGTGGCAGAGCTGGAGCCGTTCGACTTGCCCTTGGACGCGCGTGAGGCCTCTGTCAAGCAGTTGGCGGCCCTGGCGTGTGCCCCTGCGTCCAGCTCTGCTGATACTCGGCGCCTTGCACTTATAGTGATCCGAACGGTTGCGCGCTTGAAGAAGTCCGAGTGCTTGGCTCCGTTCTTAGATGTGGTTGCGCCGGCCGTCTTTTCGTGCTTGAGAGATGCCATCATCCCCATCCGCTTGGCGGCCGAAAAAGCCTACTTGACGATCTTCAGCTTGGTTGAGGACGTGGACCAGGTGCAGTTCAAACAGTGGTTTGAGCGGGTATCGCACGCTCCTCTCGTGGTGGGCTCCGTGACCATCCAGCCCCGCTCCATTGGGGACTACACCAAGAGGGTGGCTTCACGGTTGGCGTCGGTGGAGCGCGAGAGGTTGGAGGCAGGAGGAGACGAGGAAACGGTGTTTAGTGACCGATTTGAGGATGAGTCAGAAGTGTGGTCTTTTGGAGGCGCATGAGAAAACGACACTTCAATTACCAGACTAGTCTGGGTATGAAACATTTTGGCGATGCCTCCAATAGAGTGGGGATGGAATGTGGCCTGATGAGGTGGGCATTCCGCTGTCTACTCATGATAAAAAGTTATATTTGGTTGCTTGCGTAGGTTTGAGACACCTTTCCCTGCGGAGAAATGTGGGTAATGTACCGGCACCCACGGCCTTGAACTTTCTTCTTAGACCTCTTAGATGAAAGCGAAAGGAAGCCTAGTCTAAGCTCTTAAAGTTGTCCAGCATACCTGTCAAGAATACCTGGTTACTTTAATTTCAGTGAGCTTAACATTGACAAGCTGGCGTGTGGATTCTCGAAAAGTTTTGTATGGTCAGACCTCCCCCCTGCGATTTACGATCAAGGGCGGAATTGCCTGAGGTCCCAACCAACGGTTTCAGCCCCATATGGACCATTTAATGCAATAATGAGCCAAACGTCGTAGCCGATCTTTTGATGTTTCCTACACAAGTTCGTCTGATTGCGTGTCAGTAAAAATCAACAAAGACAGCTCTCTCAGCACTAGACGTTAATGAAAAACCTTACATGTACAGCGTCGCAAGAATTCGAGCCGGTGCGGTCAAGCGAAACCTGCAAAGGAAACCACCCCAGCAGACGAACTAACAAAACGCTGGTAAGCTGCTGTATACAGAAAAAGAAGACCGGTTGGGCGTGGTTGCTCTGACCCTTGGTTGGTCAGTAGTGTTGCAAATGTAGTGCAAGCGGCATTTCGGACTAGGCTCACACTATGGAGTGCCAAGAGGGGTGGCAGTATATGCCAGGTTTTAAGGACTGTGCGGAGGCTACGGGCCATGAATGGGGGCTGAATTTCGCTGCGACTGTTTGTTTTGTTGCCAGGGGTTATTTTGGGCACGGAGTGATATATAAACCGCCTTTGCTGGGAAACTAGCGCTTTTCAAAGCTACGGCCCAGTCCGCGACGAAGCTGCTCCGCTCATGATCATGGGGGTCTTTCAAGAGTATTCAAACCGGTGCGTAATTGCCTCAAACCAGACCGAACGGCCCCAGCCAGCTCATACCATTTCAAACCAGTTCAAAATTAACAAACAATTTTATAGGCGGTATAGGTATGACGGCGGATCAGTTCCATGCGCCAGTTCAGTCAAGCTCGAGAAAGTAGTGCATATAAAGCCCTTCTCTAGTTTCTAGTGCTGAATACAGATTTGAATGTATGTTGTTTACGTTCTCTGCTTGAATGGTGGTGAAAAGGAGCACGTATGAGTGTTTTCCTGGCATGCTGATTATTGCCAGTGGTTCCTACTTTTTAGCCTCGCTGAGTTGAACACTGAATAGACTGGATGCACTTTTCCGCAGTTATTCACATTTTCGCACCAATACTACCTTTCCCTGTATGCCAGTTAGAATTTTCGGGGCTATAGGAATGATGTTCTCGTTGGTAGTCTATGAAACAAGAGGATTACCCGGACCTGGATAGAAAAGGAGGCCAAGGTTGCGGCACAGCCTTTGGTACCTTATTTTACAAAAAGGGGCAATTCAGGCTAACGTTGCCGACGGGCCCCCGAGACGGCCTTGAGTTTGCATCCAAGGAAATCTGGAGGCCGTATCTGAAACTGGTTAGGTCAATTCTAAGCCTCGAAAATGAGTTAGTGGAGTGGATAGACCCCAGGTCGCGCGGGGCCTAAGGTGCCTCTCCGCACATGCCAGGTCAATTTTGCACCCATGGGCCGCGCTCCCTGTGGTAGGCAGTGCACTACCCACGGTGGGCCTAGTCCATGTGATGATTGACTCAAGAAACCCAGCAGGGCGAGCTAAAGGGAATGATAGTTTCATTGATTTCACAAGTGTTTCTCGATTTCCCAGGGAAGGCCCGAGTCGACCGTATCGCGCCACCGAAGCCACTGGGTCTAATACCAGACATGAAGAATGTTCAAGACAAATATCGAAAGTTGCATTCGACTTTGGTTTTGTTCTCCTCATAGTTTTGACTGCCCTTCAGTGTGTAGGGTGAGAGAGCGACCATCAGAGTGCATGAATGTGAGCGTGAGAACATGAGGCAGTGCTACTGCAAAGTATTCGAACCAGAGGCAATTCTTACCTCCCTTCACAACAATTGAAGGCATCACAATTTCACAATATCATGCTTTACGGCCATTATCACTAATCCACCCTTTACACTGAAAAACCCAGGTCTTAATTATAAGATATACCATACCCCGTCAGACCCACTACAAAAGACCTGCATGAAGAGAGGCTTGTGTCGTTCCGGCAGCTTACCCTTGAGGCTTGGATGTGACCTGTTCAACTTCTCGGATGTAACCTCAGAATTTCCCAGTCTTGATAAAGACTTGCCCGTTTGGGACATTCTCCCGTAAAGGTGTCAGAAGCTGTGACATGGCCTTGGCCAGTTTTTCCTGGACAATTATATATCATTACCCTTTTCAAGCATTCACGAATGCTTCTTCTCAATGCACTAAATGTCACTAAGGAGACTTTCTAAACAAACAAGCAATATTCCCGACACTTTCATCCAAAAATACCAAGATGTTGTATACAGAACCCAAGGATCGCATACGTCTCGTGTTCCGTCGGTTGACGCTTGACTGGTTCATTACTCCCTGCATACAAGCCTTGCTTTGAATGTTGGTTTCTGCAAATCGAGATAGAATTTCAAGGCGTTTGGCTTGAGGGGCGGTACGAAGGAGCATGTAATTTTTGATTCCTGGTTTGTTTAGTTTACCAGTGCTGCCCACCACTTCTGGCCGTAAGTCTTCGGATACTTTCGGAATTCACTGAATGGACATTTGTCCCATCACAATCCCTAGAGCAATCGGTAAAGAGTTGCCAAACAATACGTGAAACAAGGACCTGAGCAATCCCTAAAGCAAGTCCCAGCGCAGCCATTGAGCAAATATTCGAAGTGCAGAACAGGTGTTTCGCTGACCCTCGACGAGTACTACTTCGCTTCTGTTCGTAACATCTCGCTGAATGAAGAACTTCATGGCGCATACCATCCCGATTCCGCTTTTGGACCGCGAATGATGGGCCGCTAGTTGAGTCAGCCCACCAAAGACATGGGCACAATCTAGTGGGATTTTCTAGATGAGCCTGTTTAGGAATCATCACGGGAATCGTAAACACCTGAATAAGCCGTCTAGACTAGCATACTTACGGTAAACTTGGTGTAGTGTGGTGTATTGTTATGTCAAAAGACAGGGTCTCCAGGCTGTCTGTCCAGTGTAGACATATACCTTACGTCCTAAGGTTTATCGTGGTCTGAACCGAACCTAGGATAGGAACTCCCTGGCGTATGACCAAGGGAGGAAAACCCTACACGGTGTGTCTACAATCTTGAACGAACTTGAAACATATGCAAGCAACATGCAGGTGTTATAGGGGATACCTGCATCATATTACACCCTGATTATGTTTCGGTCAGCAACATTCTATCGTGTGGCTATCATTATCGTGTGGTTTAAGGAACATTCTATGTACTCCGAAAGCGGTATTTGGTGTGGGTTGCGATTAAAGCGGAATCGTCATGGATCTGGTCCATGGCCTGGGAGGTGGGCTATTCGCGGGTCTCGCAGACGTCGGTGAGGGTTTTTCTAAAGTGCAAGACTGGGCTCGCTTTCACGAACAATCCCTCAAAACTTGACGCAAAGGAATGGAACAATATGATTGGACTGCACCATCATATGGAGCATGTTATATGTGGCATATATGGTATGGACTACTCCATATTGTAAAGTACACGACATATAGAGTACTGGGGTACTTGAGCCCGAAATCGCAGTCTTACATGCAGTGCCACATGTAGGTAGAGTATAAAGTGGAGCATCCATGTATCTATGGTAAAGAGCGCTATCATCACTTTCCATCCAGAGAACTGGAAGTACATAGAGATTTAAGAAGAGTCCTTAATGTCGTTCATATAGTACCATGATGTATTTAGTAAAAGGCTCCGTAGGATCAAATCGAGCGCACCTGAATGCATCCCGTTTAAAAGTTGTTCGAGAAAAACTTTCATCACTTTGGTTCTCTGTTTCGAGGGTAATTAGGAGGAGCACCAGGAAAAGAGGAGCCAAAGCAGGGTGGTGGGGCCCTGGAACTCTAGGGTTGAGTGGAGAGGGAAGGAATGCAGCCCGTTGCAGCAGGCCTGTTGCGGCACACCCGCGCGGCACACCCGAGCACCTATCTAGGGTCCACGGTTAGGCTTAAGCAGCGAGGCACACGCCGCGAACGAGATCGGTACTGGCCGCGATGGTCCGGGATCGGCCCGGCAGGTCGGTTTGCCATTCTTCGGGGACGGAAATGCGTCCAAGGGGAACCTGCCAGGGTCTTTAAAAATTCCTTTTGATTGCACAGAGGTGATTGTCTGCATGATGGTGAAATACTCACGGCAAGAGCTAGTCCAGCGCAGCATGAATGAGCCTATAGTACAGCGACTGCTCTGTACCCCGTTCAGTCCCGCAAATCGGCGATGAGGCTCCTACTTCCACGCTATGGAACATGCTTCTGTTCACATACACTTTGTACAACTCATTATGTGCAAAATTCCGCTCCTTCAGAACGCGACCGTTCTCAATGTGTCTGAGTAAGTACCACACGAAAAAGCCTTAGTCATTGGCAGAAACCGTTTGCCACGCGAAAATACCACATCAATTCAACTTACCTGACACGACGGGCTGATTCTCGAGATGAACAACGCTTTAGGATCAGGTAAACCACTTGTAGTTTTTCATACAAGCTCGGCACTACTCAAACTGTGCCAGGCCACGTATTTCTGGCTCCCAGCTTTATTCCTCACAACAACCATTGAAACGTCAATCCAGGAAATTTCTCCCGCATTCATCATGTGTCCAAAGGTGGCTTGTGGCCTAGAAAAATCTTCAAAACACGAGGTTCACTCTAAAATCAATGATGGGTTTTGGCGCCTGACTTGACCACTGAAGCGAATACTTTATTCAACAATTCTCTTCTAGGTTTTCATTCTCTCGTTTGATGGTTGAGCCCTTGTGACCTAGCGAGGCGATGCACATGAGGGATTTAAGCTCTGCTCTAACTGACTGGCATTGACCCACCGGTAGACACTGCGCCACTAGTGATCGGCACTAAACAGAAATTAAATTCAGTGCCATTTCCAAATCTTATGGTAGTGATTCTGTTGCATTTGACGCGGTGTTTCTTCAGGAGAAATGTTTCCAGGTCAAGTTCTTGAAGTCGACCAAAGTACCCACATATCTCAATCAGATGTCCAATATGGACATAAAGTAATTTGCGGTTCAGCTAGTAAAGCTGAGACGACCTAAAACTCGAGGAATAGCGATCATTTCACTGCCGAAAGAGTGCTCCAAAGAGCATCTCGTTCTGCCCCTTATGGTAGCACAAACAGTCCAGATGATATCAGCCTGGCCTTATTGCCTGAGGGAGTGCTGGAGAAATGAAACTCTACAGAAATGGACTGTAACCCAAATTTCCAGCCCCTTCCACCCTCTGGCTGCTCACATTCCCGTACTGCCGTTTACGCGAAGCTGACGCCATTCAATTAGCCAATAGACGGGGGCTAGCGTGATTAGCTCGCCAGGACCTTGATTGTGAGCGGTTCAGAAATTGGACTTCAATACTTCGTACGTGTAAATGCCACAGTGGACATAGCAACCAGACACCCGTGCACCAAAGGAGAACCCGCTACATTCAAACATGCATGGTAGCCAAGATAAGCTTCTCTAGGAGCAAGTCCAGCATGTGGGGTATAAAGCAGGTCGCCTCAGGTATCCACATATCAAAAACGGACTTTACAGCACAGGGATCTAACTTACTCCATCTTCTGCAGAGGCCCGGACGAAATCCACTTGGAAGAGTCCGAGTCCAGGTTCATGGTCAAGTTCTTGGGCAAGTCTAACTGCAAGCTACGCAATGGGGGCAAATGCGTCATTTCTTGCGGCAGGCTGGCGCCGCGCTCCTTCTTAGCCTGGGTCGGCGGAGGCGTCATGGTCATATTTCTCGGCACAATCTTTCCTTGATGCGGCTTCTTCAGGCCCTCCCCAAGTGGTTCCAATGGCTTGTTCACCGGAGTCATGAAGAAAGATGAAAGATTGGTGGATGAGTTGTGTGCTGATATCACCGGCGTGGTTGTCAGCGAGAGTTCCAAAACCGGCGAGTTGGGCAATGTGAAGTTGCCTGTGGGCGAATTGGGCCTGCTCTTCTTGAGCCGGTTCTTCACGTAGTCCAAATCGCTTTGGTCGAGGATTTTGGACCGACTAGGAACGGGATGATGCACATGTGGATTGAGGGGGGTCATTTTTTGGAGCAGCAGAAGCGTGCTAAACGCTGTTTTGCTGCCGGGCGTCTTTCCGGATGTGAGCGCCACGCTTGAGAGGTACTGGAGATTATTCAGCGAGCCCAGCGGAGCAAATGAAAACGGGTTAGACCCGGCCTTGAAGTAATCTGTTAGCGACGGAAGCGACTGTGAGTTGACGGGGCTTTCGGCATACTCCATGGGGATGCGCAGTTTGCCCGAGGTATTCGTGCATGACTTTTCTAACACTTTGAGCTCTTCAGTAGCTGCTGATGCCAACAAATCAATATTCATAGTGGAGCTCGTAGTTGAGAGGCTCTCCCAGGGTTTTCCGTCCTTCATATCGGCTTCGGTATCGGTTTCACCTGACGTCACGGAGGTAGCAACTTTATGTGTGTCGCTGGAAGGCGATGATGCGGAAGATTCGGCATTTGATTCTTGGATGAGGCCCACCGAAGGAGAGCTGATGAAGGTATTATGTTTTGAGGCTGATGGCGAGTCTGGCACCGTCTGGTCATCCTCCGAGGAATCCGCTTTCGAGAGGTTCTTGTTGCGCCTGCTGTTGGGATTGGTGTGGATTCTAGAATGCCGTGTGAGTTCGTCCAGACGAGAAAACCGCTTATTACAGCCTGGAAACGAGCACGAGTGAGGTTTCTCCCCAGTATGTGTTCGAATGTGCCGAGTTTGATGTTCCAACCGATGGAATGCTTTATCGCAAATGGGGCACTTGTAGGGTCGCGAAGCCGGGTCTTTTCTTTTGGGGTCTATTTTGGGTGACATCATGATGATTTCACTAAGATCACTAGGTTATGAGATGTATGCCGATCGGCGGCAGTGATGTTCCAGGGGCTGTAGGAATAGATGGCTCACTGTAGTGAAGAGTGGGCACGTATTGCAGACTTGGCGAAAAGAGTTGCTGATCCCCTCCGTAGTATTTATATGTTGGCAAAGATCCTTGCGGTGAGGCTTTGCTGGCTCAAACGAGAGTGCGTCTGCTTGTGAATCTGAAAATGTGCGGTGTAAAGAGATGTTTATCAGCAGGACATGAACGAAGGGATAACAAGGGATCAAGGAAAGGGGTGGTGTTTCTGGGAGCGACTGGTCGATTCGGGGTCCGGTGTGGCGTGGACAAAGACCAAAATAGTATGGGGTAATGAGGAAAAAACTTCTCCAGAGAATAGGCGATGTTGCGAAGAAAGAATTTGAGGGGAAGCGGAGTAATCACGTTGGGGACTGCACATGAACCTCGCGCTACTACCCCCACTAAATTTCCCCCTTCACTGATAAGAGGCAACCCATTACAGGAGGTACAGGTGGTACTTTTAGGGAGGACCGGGGTGGATTGTGTGGCTCGTTGCCAATTTGCTGGGTAAGCTCACTCGAGTCACCTTCAGAATCCCGCGGCTTTTCTGTGTTGCCGAGGACGGCGTTGCTCGCACACCCTATTTTTTATGCGCGCCGCACCGCATGTCGAAGTTCCCTGCTTCTCAGCCATGCGCACCGCTTGCTTTTGGGCAGAGGGAGGGCATCCCACGCCACGAGCCACGAGTCCTTTAATCATGTGACAAAGTTTGGCGGGCGGACTCCAGCGCACGAAGCGCTTCTTATGTACTCGACAGCTCGGTGGCAAACCCGATGCGGCTGCATATCTAAAACACTCCAAATGTTAACAGGGATTAATGAGCGACCCCTTGGGGTTTCGACTCCATGTGCTACTCGGTCGCCGGCGTCGCTGGTGCTACCACTTCTTTTGTTCAAAGACCTGATCGTTCCACCCAGTTGAGTGGTTTTAGTTTTTTGCAGAGTTTTAAACTTCCTTGCTACATTGCTCAACTCTAGACCCTGTGGCTGAAATCTTGGTGGTGGGTCGAGACGGAACTTCATTTGCCTTGAGGTTTAAAGTATCTGTCTTTTGAGGTTATTGTTTCGAGGCGCGTTTTGCAGCCAAATCCTGCACAGTGCGGGATCGTTTGCATCCACAGACCCATTTGTGAAAGGCGTGAAATGCACATAAATTGGAGACAGCCCCCGGCAAACACCTTGATAATTCCTACTATTTTCCTGATTTACAAGCGCAACCCCTAGTACCACTTACTTTACCAATTACTATGTCCTCCCCCATCAAAGCTTCTTTGGGACAGGATTTAAACAAGGAAAACTACGCACCTGCTTCAAGCTTCAATACTATGAAAGTCTCGAAGGATCCATCCTTCAAGCATGGCAAGCGCAGGCCTTCAGCATGTGTCTTTGTGGCAAGCCTTCGTGCGACCAGGTCTGACGACGAACTCTGCCGTTCCGTTACTGACCACTTCAGCGCTTTTGGCGAGTTGGCCTCCGTGAAGGTGCTTAGAGATCCTGTTAACCGCCCATACGCTTTTGTCCAGTACACGAATGACCGTGACTGTCAAAAGGCAATCAAAATGGGCCACAACTCCGAGCTTGATGGACGCAAATTGCGCTGTGAAGCGGCTAAGGTCAACCGCACGTTATTCATTTCGTTTTTCCAGCACATGGGGCGACTCAAACTCCAGGAGCTTGCGTCCCAATACGGCGAAATCGAAATAATTACCCCTAGCACACACGCCGGCCGCGTCGTCAGTGGGCCCGTTCCCGATGCCAGCTTGAATTGGTTCATTAAGTACTCGTATCGAGATGATGCTATTAGAGCGTTTGCAAGTCTTTCGGAAAGTGAAGAGTACCACGTGGAGTGGGCTCAGAACATCGACGACGTGGGCATCAAGCCGCTGCAGTTTGACAAGCTCTCGATCTTCATTGGCCAGTTGCCCGCGGATACGACGGAGGAAAGTATCCGCCAGCACTTCTCCGTGCATGGAGAAATCGTTGATGTGTCAGTGATCCAAAAGGGATCGTCTACTTTTAGCTTTGTCACCTTCACTGACGAAGCCGCCGCCGCCAGCGCCGTGGCCCGTGATAACCACTCCATGTTCATGAACAAAACCATCCATGTGCAGTATAAGGAGATCTCAAGCAAAGGCAATTCGCGGGTGATTCTTTCCCCGCGGGTGCCAGTGGCGCTCGCCCCGCCACCCATTCACTTGAGGAAGCGCTTCTCCGGCATATTTCAGAAATGGCCAGCCAATGGCAGACAAGGTCCTTACGATGTTTATCCCAACGCAACCATGGTGGACAAGAGCGAAGTGATGAGAAACTCGCAGGATTTCTTCATTCCACCCTCCAATCGAGACTACCACACTTTGGATCCCCGAGTGAGAGAAGGGCGCAAATTTAGCGCGGCAGACCACAGTAGTTTGTACTACTTCATTCCTGCATCCAAGCACAAGTAGCGCGGAACCATCAATAGTCTCACCAACATCTAATACCCATAATATTCGAAACCCCGATCCCCGAGCACCCAGGTCCCTAACAGGCTTCTTCTCCTTCAGGTCGTTACTAGTATAGATTCTGACAACGGCATCCGTTCTCGCGTTGCTGGCAGCCTTTGATGGATGCTTCGATAAAAGTCCTCGCACAGAGGCTAAAGCGGGCCAATTGCACGCCGATCCAACTCCATCAAGAGAAATTGGGCCACCTTCAAAGCAGCTCTCTCTATGCACTCGCACCGGACACAAATGCCCTCCAAACTCGGCCCTGGCGAAACCTGCCGAAATATTTCACTCAGGTGCTCATTTCAGCGGTGGCTTTGGTCAAGATGAACGTGCATGCCAAAGTTGGCGGGTCCATAGAGGTGATGGGAATGCTCACGGGAAAAATCGTGCGCGACATGTTCATTGTGATGGACGTGTATTCTCTTCCGGTGGAGGGCACGGAAACTAGGGTTAATGCGCAGAGCGAGGCGTACGAGTACATGGTGCAGTATCTCGATCTCCTCAAAGAGGTTGACCGCAGAGACAGCATAATTGGATGGTATCACCTGCATCCAGGGTACGGGTGCTGGCTCAGTGGCATTGATGTTGCGACGCAGAGCTTGAATCAGAGCTTCCAGGACCCATACTTGGCCATAGTGGTGGACCCGGTGCAGACGGTGAACCAGAACAAGGTGGAGATCGGTGCATTTCGGGCGTTTCCCGTGGGATACCAGAGTGATAGCGACGAAAAGAAGGTGGAGGAACGGGACTACGGGGTGCACTCGAACCAATACTATGCGCTTGATATCAAGCTCTACAAGGGGCCGCAGGATGGGGCAATCATGGACGCCATTCTCAACCAGTCACAGCTCTTGAAATTACTCAAGACTACAGCTTCGGAGACTGAGTACCAGAAAAACTTGGTAGCCAAGATGGAGGAGTTGATGAGGCAACACGTGCTGGCGCCGTCGGCGTTGGTCAAGCGGAACTTGCTGTTGTTCAACTTGCGGTACGATGTAATAGTGGGAGACTCAAGCTCGCGCATGAAGGACATCATGCGGACGTATTTTGGCCTGGCTGTTTCCAGCGTTGACGACCCAGACATGGCCGAGGAGAGCGATGAGCTCAAGCAGGATGTGGGCCAGGAAATCGAGGAGGATGAGGATTCGGAGCAAACAGACAGGAGCGACTTTGCCAGCGACAGCAGGAAAATCCCCAAGCGCAATCTCATGGGCAACGAAGCCGCGGGCATTTATTTCGAAGCAGCAGCTGGCCACCGCAAACGATTTGCCGCGGGCGATGGCGCGGTAGACAACGAGTTGAGGCACCGCATGCAGAGTCTACAGCTTGAATTGAAGAAGAAGAGCCTGGCGGCGTCCAATGTGGGGCACGCCGAGCTACTCCGCGTAATTTGCGGACGGGCGCGACAACGAGTGTTTGGTGTCCAGTGAGACTGTTTGGGAATACTTTGCATGGGCCCTCTAACTTTAGTCGCGGGTTACTCAATCGCCGTCGATAAAAGCAATGGGATTTTTGCCAAGGGGCTATCGTGAAGGCAACTTCGGGGCGCCATACGATGTGCGATGAATCTTAGGGTTTTTCTTGGTCCATACTTCATGAATAGGCCTATTGGATGGTTGCAGCACCGTGGCGGTGGCATTGGTTCTTGCAGGCACAAGAATACATGTGATGCAATCGTCCAAGTGTACGATTTCCCTCATCTTCACTACCCCTACAGTAATTTGCACACAGAGCGTCACCACCGGCCACCAAGCGTCTAATTGGTCATCGCCAAACCTCATTGCAGAAGAAGTACGACAGTTTATCGGCTTGTCCACAAGCCAGTGTGGTACGGAAGCAGTGAATGGGTCGCGGGGGTGTTTATGAGTGGCGCACGACCACACGAGTTATTGGTCTAGACTGATGGAACTCGCATTCTTCATGCACGAAGGTACCTAACACTCCCGAGTGTTGGGCAGAGCTTGATGAAGAAATTCTTTGATGTCTTACATATTGTGATGCTAGTGGCTACATCTCTTTGCTTTTTAAAGGTTTGGTTAACAGTTGATTAGACTATGAACACGAGAGCGAAATGCGCAAGTTCGATTTCAAGCCCCATTTTTACTGTCTTAGGTTCTCGCCGCTAAACTCCGGTGTTAAGCCTTTTTTGTACACTCATGTATTCCGGATCCGACATGTAGCTTAGTAGCTTATATATTTAGCAGCTATGCTGTTGGTATAGTCAACAGTGAGATAGGGTGATATTTGCTGAAGTGAATGCTCTTTTCCAAGAGCACTTTGGCGAGAAGGGATATAGAAAAATTCAAGGTATGTTGACTTCTTGAGCTGAACCCAGTTATCTAATGCGGACCGGCGAATCCAGCCTTTGCCTATAAATATGTCTGAACAGCTTAGGAGACTATTGCCGAGGCTGATTCTTTGATGCTGAGATCATGGGTAGCCTGCACATATAAGCCATCATCCTCTAGGGACACCACACCATGAGCGCTCATTGGATGATGCTAGGTTACTCTGACTGATGAGTACATGACTAAGAGGGCTTCTCAATTGCAAAACAAGACAGGAATGGTTCTTCATCGTCCCGTTATGAAAACAAAACTCCAATGCAAACAGTGAGGTCGTACAGCAGTGGGGCAATAGTAAAGCTTATCTGTATTGTTGCCTGTAGCGTGGGGTGGCTTAGTGTGGTAGCTTAGTGTGGTAGCTTAGTGTGGTAGCTTAGTGTGGTAGCTTAGTGTGGTAGCTTAGTGTGGTAGCTTAGTGTGGTAGCTTAGTGTAGATAATGCACTAATGCAGAGTTGGATTGTCCATAGCGTCAAGCGATAAAAGATGTGAACTTTGAAAGTCACAGAACCATTGAGTTTATATAGAACAGCCTCCATGTCTTCCAGAAGAATCGATGCCAAGAGCGCAAGTACCCAGTCATCAGACGTGCGCGGCCCGCCTTGGTGGCGTAAGCACCGGTAGTGCATAGAGCCGGCCTGTTTTGAGACTATGACTTTAATAGTTAGACCACTTCGTCAGGGTCTTTGGAGGATATGCGTGATATGATAGGCTAAGGTTGTTGAACATGCCAGCCGAAAGTAGTCATGTAGAGGTCAAAGCCAGGGTGCGACATCATGCACAGCGCATACATATGAAACGCTTCGGGGGTGCAGTTGCCTCCCTGATTCGGCTGCATGTGACTGGGCCTCGAAAATATAAAAGAACGGGCCGCACCACTTCGCAAGAGTGCACGATTTTATCCGGTGGCGGCAAATATGATTGTTTCTGCTCAACCAGACCCGCAAGAAATACCTTTTGGGTGAAAGGTACTCAGACGCCGGAGCAGCTATTACTCGAGGATGTTAACACGTACTCGGGGGCCTTGCAGTCCATGGGAGGTTGGCATACCTGGCAATTTGTAATCTACATTTTCTTGTCCCTGGTCGGTATCGTCAACATACGCTACGTTGCAGCAATCATTGTGACGCGCAAGTTGGAGACAAGCAGACGAAGCAGCTACCATAAACATTAGTCAATAACGGGCAATAATGACAATAATGGCAATAATGAAAATAAAGAAGTTGCTGAAAATACTGACAATTGGACAATACCGAGCCATGACTCAGCCTTGATGCGACTTGCCAGGATCGCCAATGTGCCATTAAGCTTTGCCGCGCCGATTATTATTGCTTTAAGCAAATAGTAGCTCTTATGAGGGCTTCGAGAGAAAATGAACCAGTCACAACTTATATGTGAAGCTTGAGATCCAATAAAGTCTGCTATCTTACACCAGCAGACACGTGGTATCATCTGTGCTGTATACGCTTTTAGGCGAGGCAACATGAAACCATATTTTGCACCCATGCGCAGTGCACCACCCAAGGTGCGCCTCGTTGTGCTGAAAGGCCACCTGCACATAATCTGGAGCAGTGCTATCATTAGTATCCTAGTGATTCTAGCAGTGGTTAGAACTTGCGTGCCACGTATAAGAACGGCCTGCATATACAGCTGATTCAACTGCACTATATGTCCTGAAGTGTGTGAAACCGTGTTTAACCTGTGCATCCTCCATACAGTAGTCTACCGTCTATGGACTGCATGCAGAGCAGCCAGAAATACCGGTTCGCACATCCCACATTTCAGCACGTCTAACTTGGATTACATCTTTTAATCTTCGGGCCTAAATTTGGCCATAAAATAGTCATTAAGCTCGACAGACACACCTAAAGAAGCCTGAGAATCCAACGGAATCGAAAATCATTTTGACATTGGTACTCTGACGGGGGTACGATCCGAAGAGAGCTGGAATCCTAGTCACATGGAGACACGTTCTATTGTTTTCAACAGGTTCGCGAAACCCTCTGCCGACCCGCACAAACCGGCTATTTGAGTGTCTCCGCATTGTCTACTGCATAAGCACCGCGTAGTAGCAATGCACTTTAGACAGCCAGTGTTGGCACTAATTGAAAGCTTAGAACCTAGCCAGTATCGGCACTATTCAAAAGGTTAGAAACTATTGGCAGCCAGTACTGAATTTTCAGCCGGTGTTAAAAGTTCTACACTTTTCATTCCACAGGTTCTTTGACCGGCGACGTGACGTTTTCATTAACCTGTGAAGTCTCAGCTTAGACCAATCACCTAAATCGAGCCTCAACCGATATCCAGTATTGGTCCGAAACTGGCAGCCGAAAATCAACCATACATCCGATTCAACGAGAGACGAACAATGAAGAACCGTCGACTTCGGAGTTTGTGCCATTTTTCACTGACTTTGGCAGCCAATGAAATTGGGCCACCCATAGTTGCTCCATGGTGTAGTGACCCGGAACTTGGATACGGTGTATGTGATTTGGCTGATCCGATGAATTTAATATTTCCGAAGCAGGTGATCTCTGGCACCTGATCCATTTTGTATGCGCCCCCGAAAGTACATGAGCACGGGTCCAGAACACATTTCGTCGTGATTCAAGGATCTGATGCGCGAGGCCTCTCGCAGTGAGGAGGGTGCGCGGGAGACTTGTAGGGAAGAAGCTGCGCAAGAAAGCTCTGAAAAGCGCGTGACATGAGGCACGCGCACGGCGGCACGTGGCTCAGCGAAGGTGACGACGAAAAACATGGCGACGCCGCGTGCGCGCGCATCGGCACCGGCTGCTTGCATCGCGATAGAAGCCCATCAGTTGATCCTCTTCACTTGCGCCCACCCCCAGCGGAGCAACATGTCCAACCCCCTCGTGGACAGAATTCTCAATAACCCCCTCACATTCGTAAGCGGCAAGCACCCGGAACGTGACGGGCACAGCGTGGAGTCTGCAGGCTACATTATTCTCAACTCCTCGCCAAAAGAGGCACCCAAGATTATCAAGAAGCCAACCAAGGTGGAGCCTCCGCGTCCCAAGTCCATGGCCGAAGCCATTGCTGCTTACACAGGCAAAAAGTTCAACGATGTGAAAGAGAAATCTGCCAAGGAAAAGAAGAGAAGTGAGCGGCTGGGCGCACTTGCCAGGGAAACTGATCTGGATGCAAATGAAGATCTCGGCGAAGATTTGGGAGCTGAAGAGAATGGCAGTAAAGAGGATGAACGCCAAGAAGATGAAAAAGACGTTGAAGACGTTGGGGACGCTGAAGACGCTGATGACGCTGAAGACGCTGAAGACGCTGAGGATGCTGAAGCAGCTGAAGAAAGCGCGGAAGAAAGTGTCGAAGAAAGTGCTGATGAACATGGTGATGAAAATGCTGAAGACACAGGCGAAGAAGTAGATGTTGAAAACAAAGAAGGTGAAGGTGAGGAAAGTGAAGAGGGCGATACTGGTGAAGGTGATACAAACCATCGCGAGGGTTCAGCAACTTCAGATCTGGACTCGGAGATGGACGAACACTACGAGTCGGCATCAGAGTATCAGAGCGACTCTCCTTTTTATGGGTTCCGGTCCCTGGAAGACCTAGAGTCGGAGGATTTGGGTGAAGACCTGGCGTCGCAAAAGCTCGGCAAAGCAGGTACAAGCACCAAGCCTGGTGCCGATGGCCCCGAGGATCATCACGAAGTGGAATCCGACAGCGATTCGAGTGTTGATAGTGCAAGTTACAGCAATGATACTGAAAGTGACAGTGAAAGCGACAGCGAAAGCGAAAGCGGCAGTGAAAGTGGCAGCGACTCAGGCCAGAGTGAGGATGACAGCGGCGATGAATCAGCCCTGCCCAGTTCAATTAACAACGAGTGCAAACCAGCCAGCACCATTGATGCCAGACCAGAAGTATGGGAAGGAGCCGGAGTTCTCGACAACGAGGATGTACCCGAGGACAAAATGATCCAATTGAAGCAAGATCTTTTGGACGACTCTCGAAGAACGCCGCCCATAGCGACACCCAAGAGCCTTACCTCCAATCATTCTGACCAGCCTGTGGACTTGAAGGGTGTGCATCTTCTCTACGAAGCCACTGACACCGAGTTTCGGTGGCCATCGGAGTTCCAGGCCAAAAAACCAGTGGGCCTCTTGAACTTCGGTGTGACCTGCTACATGAACTCCGCCATCCAGACCTTGATCCACATCCCCGCCGTTCAGGCGTACCTCCACGAAGTGGCGCAAAACAAGCACCGTTTGCCTGCACGGTCCGTGACCCACACGTTCGCCGAGCTCGCCACCAAGATGTGGAGCTCCAGCTCCAAAAAGTACATCAACCCCAAAAAGTTGGTGCTGCGGCTAGAAGACATCAACTGCATGATGAGCGAGTGGCAGCAGGAAGATTCCCACGAGTACTTCATGAGCTTGATGTCGCGCATGCAGGAAGACAGCACGCCGAAAGGCGCCAAGTTGAACCTGTCAATCATATACGACATTTTCGGCGGGCTTCTCCATCAGGACGTTGTGTGCCAGAGGTGTAAGAACAGCAGCGTTACCAAGCAGGAGTTTTACGACTTGTCTCTTGGCTTTTCGAAGCGGCGCCGCAGCTCCTCGAATGAGCCCCTGGTGAAGCACCCAAACCCAGGCATGCCGGACCAGCCTATGCTGGATATCTCCGACTCCGCTAGCCTGGAAATCTACTCCATTGAGAGGGCGCTTGGCGACTTTTTCTCCACTGAAACAATCAAGGTCGACAACAAAGACAAGTCCCTGGGGTACTGGTGTGAACGGTGCAATAAAAACACCAACGCCACAAAGAAGTCAGTGATAGACCGCGCCCCGGAGACATTGATAGTGCACATGAAGCGTTTCAAGTTCAACGGCAATTCGTCGCTGAAGGTCAAACAGCCTATCCGTTACAGAAAATACTTGGACCTAGACCCGTACACCACCGCCGGCTCCTCCGCTGAGCCCGGGGCTGTGAACAAGTACCAGTTGATAGGTGTGATTGTGCATGAGGGCCGGTCCATTCTGTCGGGCCACTACATTGCCCACTGTTATCAGCCTGACAACACATGGTCCACCTACGACGATGAATATGTCAATGTCGTCGCCGAGACCAGTGCGTTATCTGATCCTTCTGCGTACTGCTTGGTGTACATGAAGTTACATGCAAAGAAAAAGAGAAGTTTGGATTCCAACGGGCCGGTTCCCAAGAAGCAGAAGCAACCCTGAAAGAATCATGCCGACATGGCCCATCACCCAGCAAGAGCCGGTGGAACGCTGTTTATGAGCATGGAGCGTTTCTTTTGCATACAGCCGCGGGTCGCGTGACCGCAGTTTTCTTATTTAAACCAATCAACGAACGAAATCAACCATAAAAAGGCGGTTGGGCGCGAGGGGCGCGGAAACCCTCTAAGAGTCAACGCAGCGATGCCACCGGGGAGCTGGACGTAGATACCTTGATCTTGTAACTGACCAGACCACCAACTACCACAACAACATCGCTAGTGGATCCGCAAACAAAGTCACTGAGTGACCATCAAACTTCCAGGCTATTCCTCTTGCACAAATCCATTGGGCAAGGCCTAGGAGCAAAGCGTTGGTCTAAAGCACATCCTCACTCTCCTCATACTCATTACTAACCAGGTCTAGCGTCTGAATCTGGCCTGAGCTCAAAGTGTATGCCACGTTGGGCTTTGATGCCAACTTCGGCCTTTTTCCCTTGGTTGTACCCACCGAGATGCCCGACTCGTTTATTTTCGAGTTATAGCTCCGAAAAGATTCCATCAAACTTTCTCTTTCTCTGGAAGCAGCGTTATTACCAGCAGAAGAACGCCTTCTGCGCAGGATCTTGGCTTGTTCCGTGAGCTGGGCTAAGGAACGCTGGTTGGCCACAAACCGGATGTACTTCAACTCGATCACGTACTTGCCCTCCTTGTAGTACTCCAGGTACTTGAACGACTTCTTGTAGTGCCAACCCAAAACTGTGTGGCATTGCAGGCACTTGATCTTGTTTATCACGTAAATGCCCGTATCCATAGACGTTTCCGTGTCGATTGGGTCCTTGTAAATATTGATGAGCCGTTCGACTAAGTATGCCTTACCCGACAGACCTCTAAACTGGTCCGAAAGTATCAAGCTCAGAAGGCACAAGTGCGCCAGGCACTCATTGCACACCACAATTTGTGTGTCTTTGCTCTCATAGGCCTCATCTTCAAAGAAGTCAGTCAAAGCTAAACCCATGACGTTTAGATATTGATGATTTTAAGATATTGGTTTTTGATTATTGCAGCTAATAGATGTGTTAAATGGATGGCAGCAGCTGTCAATTGATCTTCAGGTGGCACTGCGGGGGGTATATTGTTGCGATAGTAGCGGTGCCAGCTTTAGCCTTGTTGCAGCGGCAAAGGTCTGGTAACGATAGTTCAAAGATTCAACCCGGTGGCTAAAATGGGGATCACTCGAGAATATATGGTTCAGCAGGTGCCGTTGTTTCGTGTAAGGTTCAGGGGGTAAGCGGCGTTTGCGAATGAGGGGTTCAGGGGGCTCAGTATTGTGGAAAGGCCTCAGGATCGTAAGGGATATATAAAGTTCGCATGCGCCCGCGTTTCCTGAAGAGAATGTTTAGGCAAAAACAGCACAATGAACAGAAATTAGGCTGGAATATACGGTATTGGGGGGCTACCGGCAGGGCAGATCCCTGTGCGCTTGGGGCAGCTACAGGACATGTGGCAAGCGCACTATTCTGAAACTTTGCTCAGAGTGCTGAACATGTGGAGAAACAGTCGTGGGTTAACTCTTTTCAGATTTTTTTGTGATACGCGGGCTTAGCTTATTGATTTCCCCACCGACAATGGTCGTAATTGTAATGGCGACGTTTCAGGATGTGGTGCAGCAGTGCAACTGATTATGCACATGACGCAGGCGATGCGAGTTATGCACTCCATTTCGCAACCGCGCTGTGCTAGACAACAAGAGTTTAGCGGACCTGTGGGAAGAGGGTTGTTGCGACAGCATGTGACTGTTCATACCGGTAGGAAATGCTCTGCAATCACACTTCTAGAGCTGTATCTCCAATCGGGCTCTTATAGCATACGGCAACTGGTGGAGTAAACGCACTGGGGCATACGTACTGGAACACACGAAGTGGTATGTATGTACTGATGTTTTGCGTAATTGCGGATGTACAGGGGCGGTCGATTACCCGAGTGTCCGATGCACACAATGGCTGGAGCTTACACCGGTTCCTGCACAAAGCGCCTATGGACTTTGGTACTACCATGATGCATATGGCTCTTTAATATTCCCAGGGGATGCTATATTTGCACCGGCTTTGCTTCTGCGGCTTGTCGGTGGTTTCTGTTGTCTATTTACACGGTCTCATATGGGCTACCACCTGTACAAACCACGCACAGGAAAGTTCAATGGCTCGGTGTTCATATAGACCCTAGGTTTCATTGATATACGCTTCTGGGCATCCTCCCATGCCAAGCGCTTCTTGGTAAGGTTGGTTTTCAAAATGGCCTTTAAGTGGATATATGGATGCTCAATGATTCCGGTCCGCCCCCGGCCTTTTATATCAGGTCTCTTGACCCAGCCTCCATCGGATCCGGTCCAGAGAGCCTGTATGTATGCAGAGTCTTCGTCGATACCACCTTTCCTGCACTGCTCTAGGCCGTGCTTGAGAAACTTCTCCAACTCTGTGGCCATTTTCTTCGGATTGAAGTGCAACTGATTGATGGCGGTCTTAACAAGCATTCCCCGAACGAACCTATTGACCACAGTGGCTTTCTTCATTGACGACTTGATCCTGTACAGGTGCAAGTATATGGTGGGTTCGAGGAGATCAATTTCTTCGGGGGTCAATCGCAACATGTACTTTTTCCCCAGCTCAGGATCAGTCACCACTTGGTTATTTTTGAAGAATCCATTCTCAGCCACGTTGGCGTCGAAAAGCTTCCGCTTGATGGCACTCACGTACTTATCGCGTGACACCTGCTCATTTTGAACCTGCTCTGCGTAATACTCCTGCAATTTTGTGTCTTTCTGTGGTGATACCATAGAGTCTTCTTCGCCTGTAGGTGTGCCGTTGTTGTCGGCGGGCATGTTCGTGTCTTCGGCGCCTGTAGGTTTCAGTTGTGTGACCTCACCGAACAAGCTTCCGGAGGCGGAAAGACGCTGGGAAAGCGAGAAAGAGCGGGACAATGTGCCCACACGAACAATACTGGAGGGCACGATCAGGCGGGACGGCCCACGCACCGCGGGGCAGAGGAGAATGGACCGGAGCATGGTGATGAAAGAGAAGAGGTGAGATTTTTCGCCGCGCCTGGTGAACCACGCGGCATCCGTACACCAGGAGGTGAGGGACCGAGTGGGTGCACTCGGATGCAGGAAAACAATCGATAGACGACTTGAAGCAAGCTACTTGAGATTGACATGAATGTATACCGAAAGTCTTCTTTTGGGCTAGGCAGATATGGTCTAATCAAGCATAGTATAGATGCGCCAGACGACTATGTCAAATACCAGAGCTCCATATACTGATGCAATAGTTAACTGAGACTATTGGTAAGAACAGTGCTGGCGGAAGAACACTTTTGTCCGCATTTTTGTTTTTACAACTGCAGCAAGTACCGATGGGTAAAAAAGGATTACTGTAGTAGTGCGCTACTAGGACACTATACTAAGCACTACTTCTACTGCTACCGAACTGCTTCTTTAACTCAAAAGTGTAATAGCGCCCCGTCTTGGAACTTTGCCCATCGCGATGGTTGATGAAGAACAGCTTGTGGTTGGACGGCTGCAAGTGATGATCTCTGGACGTTCTCGACCATGTTTGATATGAGCCTTCTGGGGCTTTTCTGAATTCACTCCCATTTAAATGAACACTGATGTTAGTGATGATGTATTAGTGATGATGAAGTATCATGACACCACTAAAGACGGTTGCTGCTCACCGTCGTCTTGGAAGCTGAATATCACTTCGTCCAGATGCTAACGTTCATATGACCCTTTCTATTCACGTCGGTGTGATTGTAATCCATTGTCCGAAAATATACCAGCAGCATTCCCGACCTCTTTGTAATAATTTTGGCGACTCGAAATTTACATTGGATTCAAAGTATTCAAACCAGCGCACCGTCGAACCCATCAGACAGAATCGCTCACAACAATGGGGCTGGACAAGCTGCACTGAAAGAAGTAAACAACCAATACATTTGTCGTTACATCCATATTGATTCCCGTTCGATTTTGTACGTTTACGCCCCCGATCCGCCCACTGACTTTTGATTGGTCCTGCAAGACTCGGAAATGTAGTGCATGCGGGAATAAAGTGCATGTGGTGATGTTCCAGTTTTAGGATCCCAGAAAACGGTGACTCATGGAAAAAGGCCTGAAACCATCCACCAATTGGCCAAAAGACTGCGAAGGAGGTCTTATTGGTCACTTTAATTTTGCTTGCTGGAACCATTTGCTGGGTTGAGTATATTCAAGACACTTTAGCTTTACGATATTTTGGTCAGAGCGCGATTAAGAAAATGGCATTACTCAATGCTGATCAGCATGTAATATGCTACCAAAACAAACCTATTTTCTGAGTATAGACTATATTGCCACTGAAAAACTCATGGAGAGCTAATTGCGACACACAGGACCAAAAAAGGCCATGTCAAGCGACCAATGGTCATTTCTGGGCATTTCTGTTGTTGCTGCCATTTGGGCACTCTGGACATTTGGACAATTGGCCATTTGCATCCTTGGATTTGCCATTTTGCTTCATTTCTTTGACCCTAATGGCATTTTTCGGTCAATTCTCTTTCTGTTCACCTATTCTCCTGTGCGTCTGAGGGCTAACCTCAGATATGTCCAGACCCGCGCATCTTGGAACTCTTACAAATCAGGGCAGTGGTCTATCCTGTATCAAGCATCTTCCCATACACAGTGGAATCGGGAAGTCAACGGGCCGAGGAGTCTCAATTCAGCATGCCTTGGTCTTCAACTCGCTGCGGCTCTGTACATCACAGGTACCGTAAACTTTAACCCGCTGCTTTCTATACAAGATATGATGCACTTCTGATGATCGTTTGTGGGACCAAAGTCTCCTATTGCCCTGCACTCGACCTTTTTATCCTGATTGCTAATCTCAGCACTTCAAATAGGAACCTTCTCTAGAAGGCGCTGCATGGTTGACGCGCTTCAATTCTATTGTCTCAATCAAAGACACCAACCTCAGGCCATTGTAGGAATTCTGCCCAGCTGACGCACCGCGTTTACGTACCTCACTATGGCACATGGCGCAACGTGCGTCCCAGAAGCATCAGCAGGAATGAGCAAGAGACCTCCGCCTTCTTGTTAGGTGTCCTCTTGGAATTTCATGGCCAATGTTTCGCATAAGTACAGAGTATCTCTTGGGAAGGTTGAGTCTGTGACAATTGACCATGCCTTTCTATAGTGCATAGGCTTTTTTTGGGGACTTTCAGAGGACTGTATGCTTCAGAATGAGCCATGTTGAGCCCCAATCTTGGCCCGAGCGATTTCCCGCGGTAGCTACCAGTTGATTGTGCCTTGTGGGACGGCGCATTTCCGACTGGAGGTCAACACACATTTCCCCAGGTAGGTTGTCCAGAACAGGTTCCTCAAGCAGGTTCTCCCGAGCGGGTTCCTCAAGGCATTTGTGTAAGGATTCATAAGAAGATGGGTCCAAGAAGTGTTTCCACTAAACAAGTCGGCTGAGAAAGCAGGGACATCATTGTTCTGTTCTTCCTCTTTCTATCGGGCTATGCAATATCAGATTGAAGCTTCTTCGGGCCGTCAATGAGAGTGGCCGGCCCAACTCAAAACTGCTCAAATCCGCTTTCCAACGATGCACTCCAATTATGAATCCTCTGGCGGGCTAGAAGAAACCTTGGCGGTGATTACTTCCACCTCGAAACACCGCAGGAGCTGACACAGTTTTAGTTTCGTGAATGCACGGTTTTGCGATGATTCTCTGACAGGTCTCTTTTCCGAGTGACTGGGTGGTTGTGAGTGTTGCTCGGCCTTTCCGAATTATCCTAGTCATTTGCATCATCCGAGTCCTCTGAACCGTAGGCTTTTCGAAAAAAAAATAGCGAAAGGGCATACGTGGTCAAGCAGCCATTCAAATAGGCCTCATCGATGTCGGTAGATAACAAGCCTGGAGAAATTTCTGACTACATTTAGGGAAGAGAGAGCAAAGGAGAGTTCTGTCCCTCATTCAATTGATTGGTGAGTGAGAGAAATTCAAAGACCTCATGCAAGATATCGGATTGGTGGGAGACCTTCCACGCGACTATCCATGAGAACGTCGACGAGATCTTCGAAGGAGTTTCAAAGAAAATAGCCCGTCATGGTTTAAGCATCCTCTGATTGGTTCACCCATCTTGGCTAACCGTTCTCGGTTCGGGTGCAGTTGGTATTCATGGTATTCATGATTCCCTACCAATGGTGTTCGCTTTGACATAGACTTTTCACATCCACTGAAATCTTTCAATCTTTTTATGTATCCGGCAGAACCTAGAAAGACACTACAAAACAGCAAAGAAGGTTTCGCGTGATCTCCAAGTCGCTTTATCTTTGAATGTCTATGAGTTGTCGCTCGGGTTCCAAACCAGCTCCTAGTTAGAAGCTAGCTCAATTGCTCAATGACCACATATGTGATATTTTTCAAAGCCTCACCAGAGCTGGGGAGATTCAAGTGGCAAACAGTGGTTTCTTTCATCACTTTGATCCAAGCAAGCGGAGCTTGCTAAACACCGAGTAGAATCAAGTTGACTGATACTTTCTCGGAGAGCCTTTCTATGCCCCAACAGAACCTCCGGGATACGTTTCATGAAAAAATCTATAGTTGTCTTCTCACTGACCTCAGCGATTTTCGCCACGGTTTGATGTATGAACACTCCATTGCTTGTAGCAACAGCGGCAATGACCCTCAAGCACGCATAGTATGGGACTTAACTAAAGGCCGTCATGTTCAGTGTCTTTAACTTGGCCCATTATATGCCACGAGTCGTGATTTTTATGTGCCATCAATTCTTATCGTGGGAATCCAACCTATAGATTGAGCACCCTTGCGAAAGATGACTGGAGGGGATGTCCCATTTTCCTCATGCGCATCCAGATTCTTTTCGACAAATGACATGCGTCTTTTCTGGAGTCCGCCATCTTCCCCTTGTTAGGGTCAGAGGTGTACTAGGCTGTAAAGCTTAGGAACTTTGACTGGGTACTTGCACAAGCTCCAAGGATCACATAGCTAGTCCGTTAAAACGGACCACGTATTGCTGTTCTGTTTGCTTCTGCCTTTTTCTTCGGCTCTGTTTCTTCTGTTGTCTTAATATGCTTCACTCCATTACTCTGTGAGATCAAAACCCTTCTAGCCTACAGTCCTCCATATATATATCATATTCCTATATGCATTACTCGTCATCAAATCCCGACAACGTTGGGTCTCTGGCCCGCGTGGGAAGCGGATAAACATTAGGAATAGGCTTGTGGTTAGCATAAACATATTTTTCCCGCAAAGGCGTGGCCAAAAGAAGCAACGGAGCTGCAAGGCCCATAGCCACCGAAAACGTGAAGTGAGGCTTGGTATGTGCATGGTAGCGGAACCACTGCTTGTTAGTAGGGTTGGAAGGCTTCTTAATTGACGCGACGTACTCTGATTGGCTGCCTGTAGTAGACGGGGTAGTCACCCCAAACTTTGTCTGCAACGCCCATTGGGTAAGTTCTCGTACGGTGTGGAGGGTGTTTTTCGTGGTAATGGCCATGGTACTATTGGTCGTGCGCGCCGCCCCGCCACGTGACCGTGCCGCCTTCTACGGTGCACTACTCTGGGCCTCGGGGTCCATGTTCTCTGCTGTCTTCCTTGATATGTGTTCCTATTCACAGATGGCTGGGCCTGACACTCGTAATTTTACCAATCCTTGCCGGCTTGAACGCTTGTTCCCTTTCTTTCCTGCACATCTAGACCCTCTTCTTAGCGTGGGTCTTTTTGCCTGCGGTAGCTGATGACACTCCAGAATCTACAGCTGGCTGAGTCTCTTGGGGCTTTTCGTCTGACTCTCTCTTCTTCTCCTCTTCATAAAACTTCTGCCGGAGCTGCTCGTCATACCATTGTGCGTAGTACAATCCGCCCTGCAACACCAATACTCCCACCAACACGATCACTATCATAAACTGCGAAGCAGCCATCACGTTGATTCCTGTATTGGCATCCACCTCTCCCCATTCGCCGGAGATGCACGAGTTGGCACCAATCCTCATGTTTGTCAAGTAGATCACCACTGCCACCATCATCAAACCCAACGTTCCGTACTCAAAGTACTTGACTTCAGGGTCGGGCTTAAACAACTTGATGAAGCACCCACTTAATCCAAGCCCGATCACCACATGCAAAATGTAGTGCACTCTCATGGGCGCGTTAACCCATTGGGCGTAATGCGCCATCGAGGTTTCGAATGCTCCGGGCTTCATTGTCCACAAGGTGTTAAAGTCGTATGGAAGATTGGAATACACGATTCCGAGTCCAAACGACGTTGCGCAGATAATGAGCGCTGTCCCCACAGGGAGAAGGTCCTGATATGCCATGGTGTTGTTGAGCGTAGAAAAGCATCGATTAATGCGCCCTTTATGCCACGTCGTGTACTTTCCAATTCTTTGACGACGCAAGGCCCATCTTCATCTGAGGTATCGCTGCAACAGAACCAGGAAAAATTTTATCGGCTGTTAAACTCTTCCAACCTCAATGGTATCGATTAATTAATCATGCTCTACGTTCTCTTCTACAGCCCCAAGAGAAGATGTGAACCCTGGCTTCAGAGGATCTCCGTGACTGAAAGTTGATTCCGTGTTCTGTAAATCCTTAAGAGCTGGGGCAGCGGTTCAGTGAAAACGTCCGGACGTTTAAACCTCATGGGAAATCTGTCACATCTGATTATGAAAATTCAGAACACACATGACAGTTCATGGCTCCGGTGTTTTGACCACTGAGATAAATACCATAACAGTCACATAACACCGCATCCGGAAGTGAGAAATGGGGTCACTTTTGCCCCGTCTCGGTAATCCAGGGGAGTCAAAAGACGGCTGTAAGGTTAGCCTCAAAAGATTGAAAAATGCAGCTCGAGCTCACACCACACACATTTGCGAAAGAGCGGCAAGGTGGAATTTCTGGCCCTGATCACCCAAAATATCATCAAACAAAAAAGAGCGAACGGCTCTCCTTAAATAGAAAAGCAGCCCGCGCAGTACTCAAGGCTGCATTCTTGCCGAGTGATGCAACATCTAAGGAGGGTGAAACGGTTTCTGCAGCCACGCGCGTCGGATTTTAGACCCGCATCTCGAAGCACAATAGGTGTACAGGTTGAGATAGCCCGCGCCTTCCTTCGAGAGACTTCCTTCGAGGATACCCTCTCGTGCAGAAGTGCCGGTGTGCATGTATCAGGGCCCCGGAAGTGACGGCAGGTCTCACAGCTCAGAGGCATGCCCCCCGTGAGCCTAAAGACTCGGTAAAATTTTATTTGGGGCCTAATCACGCCGTCTTAAATTGTGAACCGAGAAGTCGCTTAGAGCGTGCAGTAGCCAAAGTGCGCACCCGTGCATCTGCCAGCGCCTCAGTCAACAATATCTGCGTCGCAAATATCATCAGACCTCCCCCTTTCTATAGCAGAACCGCAGACGCGTCGGGAAAACCCCTCCTTCATTCCCGTAACACTAGCACTTCCACAAAGTCTGACTTTGAGCTACTGTTATTCTCCTGTGCTAAAAGGCCTGCCTCGGTACAGAAGCCACTGCCGTCAAAGTCAGTGCCGAGAAATCCCAATACCTAAATCCCTTGCAACAAGCGTTAGTGGGCCTCCTGAAACCCATTTAATCTAATAGAATTATGAGAAGTATAAAAGCTGTGGTCGTTGGTGACGGAGGTGTGGGTAAAACGTGCCTCCTTATCTCTTATACTACCAATACCTTCCCTAATGATTACATACCCACTGTTTTTGACAACTATTCAGCGTCCGTCATGGTGGACGGCGAACCCATTAAGTTGGGTCTCTGGGATACGGCTGGCCAGGCCGAGTATGACCGCTTAAGGCCGTTATCGTACCCTCAAACTGAAATATTCTTGTGTTGTTTTTCGGTGATTTCGCCCGACTCGTTTGCCAACGTCAAGGCCAAGTGGATGCCCGAGATCTTGCACCACTCACCCAAAGATATTCTTGTAGTTTTGGTGGGAACCAAAACCGACTTGAGGGAGGAATACCACGTTTTGGATGAGTTGCTGGAGAAGGGTCAAAAACCTGTCACCACTGCACAGGGCCAGAAGTTGGCCAAGGAAGTTGGGGCTATCCGCTATATTGAATGTTCTGCAGCACTGCAGCTGGGTATCCAAGAGCTTTTTGACTATTCTATCCGGGCAGTTTTGGACCCTCCAACCATAAAAAACGACGTGAAGGAGGAGGTGCCAGTGGCCGCACTGTCCAACGGTGCATCGAACCTGGCCATCTTCGACCGCAAGAGAAAGGTCCGCAAGGCAAAGAAATGTGCGATCTTGTGATTGCTTTTTGCCTTCACCACCACTAAAGGAGACATTGAAGTCTTGGAGCGCTTTTGCGGCGGGTCGAAAGTGTGCAAGCGGTTGAGCTCGCGCTGTGATAATAACAGGATAGTGGTTGTTGAAACCCCCAAGAGACGATTTCATCGATTACAAAAAGGTAATTGACATACTATTTTTGACAGGAATTTGTCAGCTAAAGGACAATGTGAATGGAGAGATGAGGAGGGCATGAAATCCCGGAAAATTAAGGCATTCTTTTTGATTCAGGACTGAGGAGGCGTCGATTCTATTGTCAACATCCAAGAACCGATTCGAAGTGGTTTTGTATTATATTCGGCGACTTCAGTGCAAGTGCCTTGGAGCTATCGGCTAATAGTTAATTTGGAGAGACTCTACTACCGCGATACAAATAAATTTGATTTAATTCTTTATGTAAGGCCGTAGGAGAGGGGGTAGAGGTCAGAAATGGTCCTATTGGTGGTGGGCTATTAGTTTGGCTAACGGTACAGACCGTCACAGGGTCATCAACGCCGCACGTGCCGGGTGCATACCGGGCGTAGGGGTGGCCTCATCAGCGCTAGCGCGGGCCTTCTCCCCATCCTTAAGTGCCTTTTTGGCATCCAACTTCTTTGCCCTCTGGCGGCGTTCGTCGCCCAACTTATTGTTTTTTTCCTTCAACTTGGTCACACGGGCCTCGGAGTTGCCTCCTCCACCCACAGTTAGCTCCACATTGATCTTGCGGTTACGAAACATGGAGTGGTGCATTGCGAGCGCCACATCCATCTTGCCCTTGATGTTGCCGTTGTCATTGTCAAACTCGAGGAACGCAATACCCTTTTCCCTGCGGAGCCGGATGCGATCCATGCGACACTTTTGGAAGTGGTGTTCCAACTCGGCCTGTGTTGTGTTGTAGGGAAGGTTTCCGATGAAGAGAATGTACCTTGGGCCGGCACCGTTGTTGACGGCCTTTCCTTTCTTTCCCCGCCGCGTCTTGCGTTTTTTGGGCGGCTGATCATCTTCGAGCTGCCTCTTCTTGGAAGTAGTTTGTGGTTCCGGGTGTTCCTCTGAGACGGTTGGGGAAGCTTCTTGCGGGCCTCCCAGTTTCAGGAGGGCGGTTTTGGTGGACTCAGAACCACTTTCACGCGAACCCTCCTGTTCGCCAGCAAGGAGGGCACCGGCAGCCTTCTTCCTCTCGGTCTTTGATTGCTTCTCTGCTTCCCGCTCATCCTTGCCTTTCCGAAACAGGAGGGCCTTTTGCTTCTTCTTGGAAAGATTGTCGGCGGTCATGATGCGGTGCAGCAGTGCGAAGCGATGCTTTTTCTCATTGCGCCACGTGCAGGCGGCTGCATATGGCGCGTGTTGCACCCACTGCTTAATGGCCCCCACAGCGCCGCCTGGCGTTGCTCGCAATGAAGAGTCCGTCGTCTAAAATGCGATTGCAAGGAACAATTTTTGATTGAGGAAAGAGCAAAAACTTTGAATGGCACCCCCTCTCAAACCAATGCACCGAAGTAGCCACGGAGAGAGACGTGGCCTGCCAGATGAAATTTGAGGCAAATGAAGGCGGAGAATTCTGCTTTGGCGAGGATCACTGTTAGATATTGCCGGCGATGTTGAGACTGCACGAGAAAATAGCGTTCATTCTATGTGTTCGCGGAACGACTCATCAATACTAAGTTCTTTTGAAAACTCCATGTGCAAGGAAAAATAGGTCAAAAGATACACCGAGGAGGTGTACCAAAAGACATGCAAAAAGCGATCTTTTAGGTTGCATGATGACCCACGAACTTGCTTCCAAGAAATATTGGAAGGAGCAAGAAGTATGAAGATAAGAGAGCGGAAACTCAACTATAAATCTGCTACTCTGATTGTAGGAGAATCCGTCCTACGCAGTGGGTAATTATGATCAACTTAGCATAATCACTCTTAATATAATCCTTAGATTAAACCACATCAATTCGGGCCAGGGGGCTTATCTTTGAGTCCCAATAATGGGGGATATCTGATGATATATTACTTATCGATGATTGCTTTACATCCTCAAAAGCACCACTTGATACAGCTGCTGGATCGGCCGTGTGCTACCCAAGGCTACACAAGGTGCGATGGGCAGTTACAAGACGGAAACGTCTGTAGCCAGCATGAAGAGTGGTGTGTCCAATTCTGGGCCTCCACCTTCGGGTAAATATCGTGGCTTTATAGAATAAAGACTTGTCTTAAATTTTTTCCCTTCTCGAAATAACCCTATCGGGAGCCTTCACAACAAAAGCTTCCGTGGCGCTGAATTGGCGAGTTTTCTATAAAAGTCATCCCCTTGATTTAGGGACCATCAACGGCAACATCTTCTCTAAGCACTTAGTGTCACTCAAGAATCTAACAAAGAGATTATCAAATAGAAGAAAAAGAAGGGCTTAACGTATGTAGGAGCGCAACAAGAGGGACATGATTCAATGCCATGATCAGGAACAGTTCTTTTTAGTGTCGGTGGGCGAACAGTGATACATGTAAACGAGTCTTGCAATTAACCTCATTAAGACCGACCTAGATGCCGACATAGATGTAGTTTCTATGCCAGCACTCGCTTTGGCTTGCCCTAAATAGTATTTAAATGGCGAAGGGGTGATTCAGGATAATTAAAGTGATATAGAAAGTGTACTAGTGCTAGACAAATCTATTAGTGCTAGACAAATCTATTAGTGCTAGACAAATCTATTAGTGCTAGACAAATCTATTAGTGCTAGACAAATCTATTAGCGCTAGACAAGTCCATATATTAGTGCTAGACAAGTATGCTAGATTGTGCTACGGATTGCCTTCGAGACACCAGTTCATCCAAACGTCTTTCACGACGTATTAACTCGCTGAAGCAACTCGTCGTAGTCCTCCCGCAATGTACTATAAGCATCGGAAAGTTTGTCCAACTGCAGCTGGAGCTCGGATTCCCGGCTGCTTACTGCATTCGCCGCCTGTATGCGCCTCTCCTGGGCAGCCTTTTTTTGCAACCACACGTCAAAGGGCTCGGCGGCACTGCTGCCTTCAGGAACTTGCATCACCACCACATGTTCCATAGCATCCTCCAGCCGCACGACCCGCTTGAGTGCCGGAATCATGCGGTGCTTGCGCTCGTACTGGTCCGTGGCGAGCCCTGCGGTGGGACTCACCCCAACCTGCACATACGCAATGGCCAGCTTGCACGCGGTGAAGGTCTTCACCACCTGCCGCGTCACAATGTCCGCCACAAACACCCGGCCCTTGCTGTCACCACTCACTAGGTACATGCCGTCCATGGAGATCCCCATTGCCGTCACCAGGCTGCCCGCATGGTGCACAAACGTCGCGTTCATGTCCACGTCCTCTTCCACGGTCACGATCTTGCCATTGCCGCCCACCGCCTCGAGCACGTGAGTGTACGCGTTTACGCTGTACAATGCAATCAGCCGGATTCGCCCATCAGCCAACCCGGCATATAACGCCCGTCCCGTCGGGTCTTGCTGAAAGCACTCCACCGCCGTGCCCACCACAAACGTCGTTAGTAGCCGCTTGCCCGTGACCTCGTATATGCGAAGAGTGCCGTCTCGAGACCCGCTCACCACCCGTGCCTCGGCCCCGCGCCCGTACACCTGCACGCACGTGACCGCCAACAGGTGGTCGCCAAACGTCACTGGTTTGGCCGCCTTGGCTGCCTCTGCCTGCTGCTTGATGAGCTCATGCGTACGCCAAACGTTGACTCGCGTGTCCATGCCACCAGTTACTAAGAAACTGCCGCACTGGGAAAACGTCACCGCAGACACTGCCTGGTAGTGCACGTCCTTCACACACACCAAGTCACCCAGCGCCAATTCCCACACGTACAACCGCCCGCTCTTGGATCCGCCCGCCAAGAGCCAAGGCGTGCGGTGCTGTGGCTTGGCACTGGCATCTTCCGTCATGGGGAACGGTGCCACCGCCAAGCATGTGATCGGCTCGGGAACGGCAAACCGCTGATCCACACCCTCCTTGCCCCAAGAGTAACAGTTTATTAACGCTTTGTCATTAGCTGCCGCAAATAGCCGTTCGCCGTAACCAAAGCCGCTGAGCGCTGCCCCGTTGGTTGGGCACTCGGCCTGGCGGAATGTCGTATAGTGATGGGACTTCTGCAAAGACAGCACCGCGGCTAGCGATTCCTGTGCTTGCTTATCGCTTGGGTCCCCTGCTGTAACATAGAGCACCAATTCGTCCATGATGGTTTCTTGTCTGCGTGGTGATTACTATATTCTCAGGCATAGTTGAGCGAGAAGGGCAGACGCGATGAGGTGCTCGGAGGCACGGGTCTTGTCCTAGCAGGTCCCAAGCCGTGGCGTCAATTGGCACCGTTTCCAAACAATGTGCCAAGAAATGAAAAAGACTAGATGGGTGCGACGCGGACAGGTAGGCTAAAAGACGAGTTTGGTCAGAAAATGTCAAAGTCCCAAAAGATTGCTGCACCACAATTTCACACATGGTCTCCCACTGCATTACGCTCAAGGACCCGTGCACCAAGTGTAACAAGTAGCGTCGCGTGTAATGGGTGCCCGCCTCCATGCCTATAGATATCATTTCCAGCGCCTTTTTCGATGGGCCTGAGGTAATTCCCGGATGGCACTTCCTCAAGCGGTATGCTCCGCTTGCAGCCGCGGTCGGGGCCGTCAAGTACTACACCAACGGAGCTTCCAATACGTGGAGCGGAGATCTCCATGGCAAAGTGTTCATTGTCACCGGCGGCACGTCTGGGTTGGGCGCTGCAGTCACCTACCAATTAGCTTTGAAAGGAGCTCAAGTTGTTCTCTTGTGCCGTCATATAGATGATGTCTTTACCATCGATTTTGTGGAGGATATGCGGAACCGCACCAACAACTTCATGGTGTACGCAGAACAGTGTGATTTTCTGCTGCTACACAGCGTACGTCTTTTTGCGACCCGATGGTTGGATAACCAGCCGCCGCGGCGTTTGGATGGGGTGATTTGCTGTGCGGCAGAAGCGTTGCCAAAATGGAAACCTCGGCAAGTCTCCGAGGATGGAGTGGAACTCCAAATCGCCGTGAACTACTTGGGTCCCGTGCACCTTCTAACGCTCTTGAAGCCGCTGCTTCATGTTCAGCCCGCTGACCGGGATGTGCGGGTGGTGGTGGCCACGTGCCTGTCGCAGGCGTTTGGCGAGGTTGACGAAAAGGACCTCTTGTGGGACGCACGGAGGTACCCGTTCAGCAATCCATTGGCGGTTTATGGAACATCCAAGCTTTTGTTGGGGATGTTTGGTCGGCACTTTCAGCGGCTGTTGAATGCATATGAACGCACAGACAAGGCTCCGTGCAACATTCGCGTGAGTGTGGTGAACCCTGGGATCATGCGGACGGCTTCGACGCGGAGATACATTTCCATGGGGACGTTGTGGGGCTTGTTCCTCTACTTGGTGATGTATCCCGTGTGGTGGTTGTTCTTGAAGGGCCTGACGCAGGGTGCACAGCTGGTGATGTTTGCGATTTTGGCTCCGATATTGGGTGCCCAGGATGGGGGCAACTTGGTACAGGAATGCAAGATCTTAGCTCAGGGCCGCAAAGAGTATTACGATTATGAATTGCAGGAGCGTGTGGCGGAAAAAACTCAAGAGTTGATCAAGGCGTTGGAGATGCTGTCTGCAGTGGAGAGAAAAAAGAGGGAACCGAGTGGCAAGACTTCCGCCGAGAAGAAAGAGGGCGAGAAACTCACCGATCTCTCGCTGAAGCCTGAGTCCGAGGAGGATCTAGACTATAAGCTCCAGATGATGCGCAAGTCTATGGGGCTCCCCATGGGTGCTGGCAATTTGTTCAGTGAGAATGAGGCAGTGAAGTCAGAGAATTCAGGCACCAATCCTGGGAAAGCCAAGGCAAAGCAGCGGAAAAGTAACAGAAAGCGATGATGGGTAGTGTCGTCCATACCGAAGCTATATTTCTGTAGTGTTTATTTCCTTTCCAGACACTAAGTGTGGTCCTGGCTGTAGATGCCGCCTGAGCGTACTCTTACTTGCTCTTCCATAGTGCAGACGTTGTTCGGCGTCAGGATGTTCCACTTGTCAAAACTCCGACTCGCCTCATTCGTCCGCTTCCGCCCCTTCGCCGTCCTTGATCACTCCACCGATTTGCCGTCCTCACTGGCGCTCATGTACCTCGGCTTATCTCGCCCTCGCTCCAATGATAGGCTTCACTGATAATGAACCGCGGGTCACGTGCGCGCACTCACTTATCACGGCTGAGGCAATACTTCCGAGCACCCATTTTCAACCCCAAGCTACGCTTGCCACCAAGACACCACAGGCCCCGGATTACATGCATCGTGAATTGCATCTGAAGCTTTCCTCGCCTATATCCAAACCTACGCCGAACCCCATACCATCGGACCATTTTTTCCCGCCTCGAGCCCTTTCTGATCTCGCTTTCTCTGCCGAACGTCCGTTGCGCCGTCCACATATTCTGCTCTCGGGTGCTCCATCCCCTTCTGATTCCTTTTCATTACAAGCGTTCTTGTTGTAAACGTTGCTATTACAAGTCGAAATTTTTGCATTGGCGACAATATTCGCGTATCCTGCTGATTTTTGACTCTGCTAGGTTCTCAAGTCCAGCCCCGGTTTGACCGTTTCCAAGATTCCTCTTTATCCCCCGTACCACCTCAAGAATCGCCGCTACTCCATGGATCTGCATACCACGTTGTCGGCGGGAGGTCCTCCTAAGGCCTCCCAGCCTGTGAGTACTTTGACTAAGCTCTTGAGTGAAAATAACTCGGCGGTGGCGTCCAAGAACGCCTCCATGACGTCGTTGGAATCCCAAGGAGAAACTGTGACGCCACTAGCCGAGGACTCTGAAGAGCCACCGACGTTTCCCCTGCAAAAAAACACCGTGCGTGAAATCGACCTGAGCATGCCCATGGTACTTCCTGTGGGCGACGCAGAACTATCTCCCCACCAGAAAGCCCCGGTGGTGGTGACTGGAGGGTTCGATAGCCCTTCAGATGTCCTGGAGAACCGTTTTGATGCAGACAAGTTCCCCCGAGACGTTCCCATTCGCGCCCCTTCAGTTACCAGTCCCCGCGTCAACCGGACGAACTCTGTATCTCACACGTCGTTCTTCTCTATCGGAGGTTACGGAAACGAGAGTTTATCGTCCAGTATACCATACGGCGCCCCTGGAGGCCGTGGACCTGGCTCGTTGGGCAAGTCTGCTGGATCTACGCCCAGCTTTTTGCCACAAATGGCACTGTCGGCCCTGGACCATGTGCCCAACCTCCCCAATGGTCAGCCCATCAACTCCGTGCAATTTCTGTCGCCGCTGGTGAACTCTCTGTCGATTGAGCCGCGGTTCGTGATATCCAAGCAGCGTGTGGCCCAGGCTCAAGCCGCCTCCATGTCCACCAGCGCTCGTCTGGGTTCACACCTGAGTCTTTCTTTTCTCTTTTCCTCGAAAAAAGGTCTGAAATCTAACAGCTCCTCGACTGATTTGGGTTCTTTTTACAATAATGCACAGCACGAGCCCCAAGTGTTTGGATCGCCTTCGTCGACGTCTTCCATGGATAGTACCAACGTCGGGCCTAGCCTGCGCCACAACTCCATGGCAAACCTCAAGCGTTTTTTTAAGAAAACGGGTTCGCCCATTCCGCCAAGTACCATGGGCAATTTATCGTCGTCTTTGCGCTCAAATGCAATTCACTCATCCAACGCCACTCCAGTTACAAGCACCATGATCAATGCTCAATACTCCAACCATTCTTTGAATCCTACTCCTTCAGATACCTCATTTCTGCAGTCGCCCGGAGGCACGTTTGTACCAGGATCCATCAACATGAGCGGCTCCCTGAACATGAGCAGAACGCCCTCGGTCATGCGTGCACAAGAACGCAAAGGTTCAGTTCTGGGAATGATCAATCTGCAGGTTTTGCCGTTTTCTAAGCGTTACAGCAAATTCATGGAGAGCTTGGGAGCAGGTGCAGGAGGTGCAGTTAAGCTTGTCAATCGGCTCTCCGATAAAAAAGTTTTTGCGGTGAAGGAGTTCCGGGCAAAGTACCAAAACGAGAGCAAGCGTGACTATGCCAAGAAAATTACTGGAGAATATTGCATCGGGTCCACCTTGAAACACCCCAATATTATCGAAACCGTGGAAATTTGCTACGAAAATGAACGGATTCTTCAGGTGATGGAGTATTGTGACTTTGACTTGTTTGCAATTGTAATGTCCAATCAGATGTCGCGGGAGGAAATCGACTGTTGTTTTAAGCAGATCCTCTCTGGAATTCACTACTTGCACTCGATGGGTTTAGCGCACCGAGACCTCAAGTTGGACAATTGCGTGGTGGACGCTCGAGGAATCGTCAAAATCATTGATTTTGGATCAGCGGTGGTGTTCTCTTATCCTTTTACTAAAAACTTGATCGAGGCGCAAGGAGTGGTGGGATCAGACCCTTACTTGGCACCAGAGGTGTGCGTGTTTAGCAAGTACGACCCACGGCCCGTGGACGTTTGGTCGGTTGCAATAATCTACTGCTGCATGATGCTTAAAAAGTTCCCGTGGAAAGTGCCCAAAATGACAGACTCCAGTTTCCGGATGTTCTCCACTCGAGGTGACTTTACACAATTCAGTGAGATTCTCACCAGAACACCAGAACAATACTATGGAGTCAGCGACATGAGCGATATCAAGGAGGCCGTGGACGAGATCGAGGAGCCCTCAGGAAATGCGCACACGTCCAGCGAGACCGGCGCCAACCGATTGTTGTTGGCGTTGCCTCAAGATTGCCGAACGTTGATTGGGCGTATGGTGGAGTTGGCGCCCGCGTGCAGGATTTCCGTGGAAGACTGCTTTAAGGACACGTGGCTCAAAGGTGTTCATATGTGCACCGTTGAAGAGCGGGTGAAGGAGGACGGAACCTTCAATTACCAAGTTTACAGGGGAGACAACCATGAGCACACCACGGTGGACCAGTCCAAGGCTCATATTGCGGCATTTGACAAGAAGAAGAAGACATAGTAACCAGACACTCATAGAATCATGGGGAGGTGGCCCGTTATTTGGGCCATGGACTGCTCGTGCCGGAACCGTGCGGTGCATTGTGCTCCCATGTCCATAGATGATGCAAGACGAAAAGAGTCAAGGTGGTATAGCCATTATTCCAGCAATTCTGAAAGTATGGCGGGGGAACTGGCTTTCAAGAGATGGAAGCCCATTAGATTCAGCGGGTTGGAAAGCAATAGGCTGCAAAAGTAATAGGCTGATGGAGCAATCAGTTGAAAAGCTAGTAGGTTGAAAACAGCAGGAACAGCAGGCTGAAAAGGCAATCGATCGAAATGTTTGAAAACATCAATAGTCACATTCTTTCATAAAGGCTAGTGCTTAAAATATAACTTTCAGTGCTTAGGGAATATGTACGATCAGTAAATGTGAGGATTCACCGAGATTGTATAAAAAACCCGGCCAAGACTCCGCCACCGCATTTGGTACCACGAAAAGGCACCAATCGGGCGAAACTTGCCGAAGGCGTCCTAGGCGACCCTAAAGGTGCATCTGAGGATGCTATGAGGCTATGTCCGCTTGGCTGTAAATGGTGGCGTCAAATCTAAGCCTCGAAGGGAATTTAGCAAAGTGGGAAGACCCGGTGCAGGCGGTGTTGGTGGTTTTCGTCAATAACCGCACATCGTAGGTAAAAATTGCACCCGCCAGTAGCGGGTACCGGAGGGGGTCTAACCAACAGGCAGTCAAAAATCCAAGCTTTTTTCATGGATGTTAACATTTACAGCCCCCTTCTTTCCAGCCTAGGAAGAGAACTGCCTAAAAGCTCTCAATCTCAGACTCTTGTAGACAAAAAGCCCCGCATGCCGATTCATTTGTTCTATAGAATTGGTTTTTGCTTGAAAATTCCTATGATGGCGTTGAGATAGGTATAGAGAAGTAAATTTTTGCTGTATTAGTTCAGATACGGCATTGGTGGTGTAGTACCCATTCAAATGCCCGGGCAAACGGGACTACCGTGAGGGATCTATACTGGTTCCAAGCCCCTTGAGCCAATGGGGGCAGTTCGCACCGAGGATTTCTTCAATGTAAAGTGAGATTTCCGCTCGTTTCGAGCCATCATAAATGAACTGCTCTTTCCTCTAACACAAGTCATGCAACTCTCGATCAAACTAGGGAGAATACAACCACATTGGGTAACTTTGATGGATTCGTAATAATCAGTTTCATATTAAAAACTGTATATCCGAAATTCAATGTATGCGATAGAAAGTAGGAGTTTGCTTTAGGTCTAACTTTGTTATACTTGTATCTCCGAATGCGCGTCAAGACTGCGTCAGGCGGTGCCTCCTTTGACCATCGACACATGTCCAAAGGTCTGTGGGATGCGGTGAGAATAAATGGTGCCGTACGGGAGAGCTGAAACTTCCTCTTTGGGCCTTTCTTCTTTGTAGAAGACCTCATGCGTTTTGGTAGGCATCAAAGTAGTCTCCAGCTTTTCCGCTTGTCCTCTGGCAGCGCGGAGAGACACGGCCTACAGTTCGCGCCTGACGTTAATTAGCTTTTCTTTTTGATGAATTGTACACAATACTTGTTTTACAGTCAGGGTGCTTAGGTTAAGAATTAACGTGCCATTGCAAAAGCCCCTTTGACATGGCGTCAGTTGGGGTGACTGTGCGGGTTGGAAGAAAAGACATAAAAGGCCTCCCGACCGCGCACGTTGCTCGGTGGGCTAGTAAGATATAACTTATTTCTTCTGGTAGATTTAATTGCTAAAACATCGGTAAGTATTGACAGTGTTCTCGAATTCCTTGAACTGATTGAAAGTGATATCCTCGTACTGAAACCTGTCAATAGGGCAGCGGCCAATCTGCACGAGATTGAACAAAACCATCATGTTCATATGCTTGTCCTTGGCACTGACAAACTTCAAGCATCTTGGCGGGTCGAGTGTGCCTTTCACACACGGCCATCGCATCGTACTTGAGGGCGACCTTAGCAAACCTTATTTGGAGCTTATGGCTTCTGAGGCCCGACTTGTATAAGTGGGGCATGCCTGATGATGATGATGACGGTGATGCTCATTCACTTACAGACCGTAAACATGGTTTGTAGATTACCGCCCTTTGGGAATTTGGGTTGAACCACTTCAAGTTAGAGGGTATCAAACGGTCGCGCGTTGTTGCAGCCAAGGCTGCGAAAGAATGACACTTCTCGCATAAACCAGAAGCGTCGTCAGCACATCGGACTGAAAGAGGCGGGCTGGGCGTTCTTTGCGTCGTTCAGGTGGTTTGAAAAGCGCGAGGAGGATCCGAGTGTAATGGTGGAAGCGGCCAAATTCCACATTGCGTTTTCCGATTGCATTGTCTGCGCAAGGTTCCTGCGTCGACTTGCATTGTTCCCGCATGATACGAGTGACCTTGCATTCTAGGAAAATATGGCTTTTCCTAGTTTTTAGTTTCAATGGAGTCTTATGGCCATTTATAGGCACACATAGGTTTGCTGATGGTCAGAATGCGCTGCACTCCGTTCCCTAGGTGGGGTAAATGTATGCAATCGGAAGCATGGCGGGCAGTGCAGGAGCACTTTTTGATTTGCAACCAAAGCGCGACCTAATCTTGGTCGCCGGCCATCATCATCACTTGTTAAAATTTTTTTCCTCACTTTGAATTGATTTTTCCTTCTGCGAAAGAGCCGCGCCGTATGGTGGCCCGGTTGGTTTGTTGGCGGGGTGCAAACTTTTACTGGTTGGAATATGCTGTCACTGATGTCTTGTTTGATGACTGACAAGCATACTCTTCCAAGCCATCCTTAGTTCCTTAACCGTCCCCTCAACCGTTTCCTCCTGAATAATTTCCTTGATATTGAAATGTATCTCTTGATATATATGAGATGTCGCAGTACCATGGCCGTCCGTATGAAGCATGATTCTCCGCATTAGACGGCCTCTTGGTACTTGGAGAAAACTAAACGCAGGTGAAATACGCCTGCCAGGTGTAGACGGCCTTGAACCCGACTTGTTAGTTAGCCATGTAGTTTCGAATGTTTCAGCACGTGCTTTGGCGACTTTTCAAAGTTTCCAATTCTTCTTGCGGTGTTAGTAAGACTCGACGAGAGCACTCTCCAGGCACCAAATTGTTCTAAGAATCGAACAGAAAGACAGGATACAAGACTTGCCTAAATCGAAAAGTGAAAAACTTTCCTACACCTAGAAGCAGCGGACTTGGTAGATCTGATTTTCGAAACACAGAGGCGAACCAAGAACCACCGGTGGATTTTGGCCCAGAAAAGCTCGAAAAACTAGGTTTAAGGTACTGAAAGAGCCAATACCCTTAGTAAACCGTGTAATTGACACTCGGCATCACCTGTTAAATCCTGATGAGGATCTCGTCTTTGATCACATTTGGAAAGAGCTGGTTGACCAGCGTTTGAGTGGCCTGGTCATTTTGGTGGGCTTGGGGGCGTGGTAGTGCCGATAGAAGAATTCGCCGAAAAGGAATGTGATGATGGCATGGGCGCAATGGCAGTTGCGAACCGCCTTATGTTTGAGCCGTTAAGGAGGCCGCCAATCATGGCGCTTTCTGTATCGCACTCCGATTCCTTGACGCGGAAGCCGAGATATTTACCCTCTGCTTCATCAAAGTTGAAGGAACTCGAACCAAGAACTCAAGGGGACTGCGCTTTCGTACTCAAGGCACAAGAACTTATTTTGGCCGGTGATGGTGATTGGGGCTGGGTTAGACAGGAAACAGTATTTTCTACTTGGTATGGCCGCAACTAGGGACACGAAGAGGTGTATAAGACCTTTACTGGACTATACCTTGCTGCATCCGACTTCCCAAATCAGCCCGAGGTTCAACTTCCCCGGGCTCTCAAGACAGTTCTCACGGTTTCTTTCAAGTGCGTGTGTCTTTACGGGGTTTCGCCTTATCGGGTAGTCTAGTATTAGGACTTACACGAGGAGCCGGTGGATCTGGTACTGCTGGATATATTGAATATCACCGTTTCGGAAATCTCAAACACCATTTCAGAATAGAGCACCATCCTCATTCAATTGTATTGGAATATCCCTTCGCATACCACAACCCTTGCTGTAGGATCACAAGGTGTAAGGAGAGATCCCGCCTCGAGACAGTCACACAACCACTCCGTGACGAGATACTTGCCCATTGTTGCGGTGCAATCACCTCGTTAACACTCACTAGTATTTCTCAACTGTTCCAGCGACTGGATCACCGGATATCAAAGGCTTCACTGGCTTCTATAGAATACGTCATTGGTTTTATCAACAGTTGCATTGATTGCCGCATCTGTCATATACTGATAAACTGCGTTTATAGCCCACCGGTCAGACTAACCAGCACTGTTATTTGTTGTACAGGGGGGCTGATATTTGGTGGCAGGCATAAAAGATCTCTCCGGCAGTTAAAGCAGTTGTTGCATCCACATGTTGAGATGATTTGAGGAGTGAACTATGCTAGGTAGTTGCTGCGCAGAAAAGCCAACTGATTAGGTATTCTCAACACCACTGACGCCCTTTTGGGGTCGGCTTCTGGTCCTTCAGTTCCAAGTATGTCAAGATGATTGGAATTGGGTGTATCGGAACGCTCACCATGATGTGTGTGCGACTGTCGTTACCAAACTGACAACACCTTTCCATTGAACCATCAACGAGCGTCTCTATTTTGGTGACGAAACCGGCAGCCTTAACGAGCACTGGGTTTGCCAGGAATTGAGCAATACTAGCACATGCACGAGTTGACATCGTGAGTTTATAGTCTGAGTGAACACCGGGCCGATTGATTAGCAAGGGCATCTATATCAGCCCTTCTTCTTCACAGCGCGGTCCCTCTAATCCACATTCTCGTCAGAATCCCCATCAGCACCGATGTCCACGCCGAAATCTGCTAGACCCTCACCCATATCGTTTGTCCATTTCTCCCGCGGCAAATGGCTTCTAGGGTCCAAGTGCTTCTTGATGAGTGACACGTTCTTCATTTGCCTCAACTCTTCATCGGTATAAATACGCGGAGCAACGTCAATGTTTCCTCCATCGGGTGGCCACGGCAAGTTTAACTGATCGTCGTCTTCATTTTTGGGAAACTCAAGGCCATCCCCTTTAGCATGGCCCCAAGGAAGCACCCACGTATACACCGGCCCAAGCGCATTGACGAGGTTCTGGAACATCCCCATATCATAGGGAAAGATAAGGTCATCTGGCGTGAAATCCGGCGGGACAATAGGCTCTGAATGCCCCTCTTTCTGAAGAGTCAGTTCTTGCCCCCTAGCTTTGTGCATAATATCATCCTGGTCAAGGGACGCAAAGCCTGACAGCCCTTCAACCTCTGCGTCACGATCCATCGGCTTTGAAGTCTTGTTCCACGAGACTAAGGCGCCCATCTTCTTGCCATGCACCGCCTCGTAGTTCTTCCGAATGCGGAGCCAGAGCCTCTCGGTGTGGAATTGCGACTCAATACGCTCATACTCCCATACCTCGATCTGCGTCTTCCCTGAGAGCAAGTGAAGAAGGCACCGCACGAGGAGAACTAGGATAGACAAGAAGACAAGCACTGCCACTGGCCATAGAGTAAACACTGCACAAAGCTCCATCCGGCCAACCAAGTACGCAGGCATGTGCATATACTCGTAGTACACCGCCAACCGGCTCAGAAGATGCTTGATGGTCACAGCTAGTGCCACTTCGGTCAACACCAAGAATCGCATAAAGTGCGGCGTGTTCCCGTGGCCAATACAATTATTTAGCCACGGGCAATGGTGATCCATAGCGAGAATACACACCCCGCATTTGCGGCAATGATGGGCTCTTTCTGGCTTGTAAACTCTGCACTTGTTGCACCACCTACGGGGGATATTATGCCCCTGGGCAGGAGCTGATTGGTACGCCAGAGTATGCTTTGGAGGAGATCCTGGCGGCGTGATAATCGCCAAATAGTAGAGGAGCCATACCATACTGACTTGTGCCTGGTATAATACCTGCGTGTGGAGGGCCAAATGGTGGCGGAACACAAAAATGTGAGAGCCATAAGCAATGGATGAAATGATAATGCAGGGGATCTATAGTTAGTAGCGTTAGCCATGACAACTCCTTAACACATACGAGAATGCCCACCCAAGGCCATTGAAACTCTCTCATGCTGTGCAATTATCGGTGCAACGCGAGGATATAACACACACCCGTACCCCGCGCTATGGAACACCGACAGAACAACAACCAAAACACTGTGCCCGAGTTCGTTATGTGGTCTGTTTTGAGGAGACACTTTGGGTTGACATCAGCAGCTTCTGGTAAGGGCTAAATAGTGCAGGAGCTTTTAATAAAGGGATGTTCTTATATGCAGAATCAACATGGATACGCTAGCAAATACCTAGGATAAACAATCATAGCTTTGAATTAGTTTGGAAAGCGCTCAATTGCAGATGCTAGGAGAGTATTCTCTTTTGGTTGATAGTGGCACGTTTCGGTCAACTGTGATGAGAGCGGCAAGTCCGAGAAATTGCCGCTTTGAGTAGTTTCCGGTCGGCGTTGGCCACCAAACACCGAAAGCAAATACCGAAGCCGTTTCCGAAGGTCGGATCCTCAGTATAGCCACCTTTTCTTGTTTTATGAGTCGATCCGGCAGCACGGGATATTTGACTCTAGTCCAGAGAAGTGCTCCACACGATCTGCGCACGTGATATGAGCGCACATGATCCGCGACCTCGCCAACTTGATAGTGGCGTTCTACATCTTCCTCCATCGACAACATGGTATGTTCAACACCAGCCCCATTCCCGGCCCATACTAACTTCAGACGTCTATAGGTACAGGCTACGACTTGTCTAACAGTGTTTTCTCTCCCGGTATGTATCCGCAATTCAGCGGCAATTGGAGTGTTCTGACGAACCGAACCGCCTGGGCCTTGATGCCCAGACACATGAGGCCTGGTAGGGAATCAAGAGTTGATCGATTGCCATTGAACCGAGGATTCAATTTTTCCTTATATCAATCCTTCAATTTGGGCACAGCTTCCACGAGCAATGCATCTCGAGCATACGCGTGCTCTTACGGTAGTGCCCGGTCCGTACCATGCAAAGGTATACCACCAGCACATACTAACTTTTAGATGGCAGAAACTTCCAGGTAGAGTATGCCACGAAGGCAGTCGAGAACGGTGGCACGTCGCTCGGCATTAAGGCCAAAGACGGCATAGTTCTTGCGGTGGAAAAAATTATAAATTCCAAGTTATTGGTTCCCGGCAAAAACAAAAGGATCCAGACGATCGAAAGGCACGTGGGTGTGGCCTACTCCGGCTTGTTGCCTGATGGAAGGCACTTGGTTAACCGCGGTCGTGATGAGGCTCACTCATATGCCAACATATATAAGAGTCCCATCACTGTACCGCTTTTGATGGACCGTTTGGGTATCTATGTTCAGAATTACACCTGTTACAATTCGGTGCGCCCGTTCGGAATCGCCTCCATTATCGGCGGAGTTGACGAGAATGGACCGCACTTGTATATGATTGAGCCCAGCGGAGCTTTCTGGGGCTACTCCGGCGTGGCCGCAGGGAAGGGTCGCCAGACAGCCAAGTCCGAGTTGGAAAAGTTGAATTTCGAGGAGTTGACTGTTAAAGAGGCCGTCAAGCATGCCGCCAGGATCATCCATCAGGCCCACGAAGATAATAAGGACAAGGACTACGAGTTGGAGATCACGTGGTGCTCCTTGGAAGAAACCGGCGGAAGGCATGAATTCGTGCCAGAAGAGCTTTTGCAAGAGGCTATCAAGCAGGCTCAGGAAGATGAAGACGACGACGAAGACGACGAGGATACCGAGATGACGACATGACTGGGCGCGGTAGCTGTGAATAGTCCGTAATTCACCTGAGGAAATAGTACGCGCCACGCCTAACTTTCACAGCGCGGGAGCCGTGCGTTGTAGACAGCCCTCTGGGTGAGGGTAGGAGAGCGACGCAGACCAAGAGTTTCCCCTAGTTTCGTCACCTCTTTATCACTGCAGGAATCCCCACCGCAAAACCTGCCCACCAGTGCTAAAATTACTGCAGCGCCTCTTCCTGCACGCGCATATGAAACAGCGAAACCAAAACATCTCATCACTGCACCAAAGGCCCACGCCAGAACCGTCTTCAGGCATTATGCAAAATATGGCGGACTCTCCAGGCTCGGTCGGCCTTCGAAGTTCGGACTCGGCAGCTGGACATCTGAGTCATCCAAGTTCCCCGGCCCCGAATCAACTGGTGTCAAGTCACTTGTTGGCACTTTCTCCCAACCGGGCCCTGACAATTCCGCTGATTTTGACGATTGGCCACTCGCCGAAAACATGGTCCTTAAATCCTCGACTCCTTGCAACTTCCCATGCATCCTTCGACCAAACCGCTGACTCCAGTCTGTTCATTAGTAACTGTGAACAAACCCAAAGTATTTCTGATGGATCTGCCAGCCAAACTTCGAGCCCAAATACCCACGAGCCGGCTTGTGGTGACTCTGCAAATGAGAATTCGATTCTCCCTGGATTGGCCGATTCAGGGAATGAATTGGCCCTCGAAGATGGCTTGCCTGTTGATGGTTTCCACTCAGTCGATCATGAAAATGCCCCTATGATAGACCACGCCCCAGAAATGAAGACAGTCCTAAATAACGTCTCTGAGGAAAATCTCGTTGCTTCCAGTCTTGAGAGCATCAACAGTCCGCTGGAGATTCCAGGCAAAGGCCATGAAGCAGCGCCTCAAACCGCAAGCCCTGAAACTGAAGGGAAAAAGAAGGGATCAAAAACAGGTGCAACCAATAGAGAGAAGGAAGTGAACTTATATACCTCTGCAGAAGCAACAAAGGCTGCAAATGTAAGCCCCAACGAATTCTCGAACTCACATGAAACACGCGCAAGCCCTGCACCATATAAAGACACCGACTCGCCCTCTGATCATTGCAGCGAGGAATTGTCTAGGATCAGTGCTGCCGGCTCGGCATTGATGCCCCATACACCTAGTCGTGTTAATTCCAAACCGCCCACTTCGGCCTCCGCAGAAGGCTCCTCCGCTACCTTCGACGATCTTGACTTTAATCATTCATCCGTCCTCAACGATACTCGAAATCAGTTCGACCTTGATATCAGCCCCGACTATTACCAAATAAAACCTAATCGCGAAACTCTACAAGCCGAAGCCCGATCCAGGCAGTCGCCGTGGCGAAATTTCCGAGCCAAAAGCGAATATCCGCTCTCATCAGGACCCAAACCGTTCTTATATAACAAAAACATCTCCCAGGGTTCTGAGACACCTGGAATTGCTTCCGGTGCCAAAGTTGACGACCTAACCAAGCAGTTAACCAACTGCAAGATCCAGCTCAAGCTCTACGAGAAATTTTTACAGGACTTGATCGATAATAAGACCATTGAAGTAGGCAATTTGTCTAACTTTTCGGGCTTGGAAAACCTCGATAGCAGCGAAATGAAACCTCTGACTGCTTCCGAAGGCGCGAAGAACCTCGTGGAAATGTCTTCATTAGTAGAGGATTTGTACTGCAGCCTTGAAGACTATCAGAACAAGTGGCGTGATTCGGACCAAAAAGCTTCTGCACTAGCACAAACCATAGCAAGATGTGTCTCCCAGCTTTCCAAGGTTTTGGATGGACTTGGCATCCGCACGGAAACTCTTGACGATATGAGCTCTCCGGAGGAGTATTTCAGCCGGGCGTTGGACATACTTCGAGAAAGGATGGATCATCGCGCCGAATCAGCACCATTACAAACATCCAGGAAAAATTCGTTTATTTCTAACCTTTCAGACACTTCGGTTAAATTCCAGCCCGAAAGCTCGACAATGGCACTGTTCAGCGAGACTGGCCACTCAGAGTACGGGAAAAGTGGCGCCTCCAATCAACTCTATGAGCCGGAAGTCCGTGCCTTAGCTGAAGAAAATGTACAGTTGCGACAGGAGTTGGAGGAGCTAAAGAAAAATAGCATTCCGGATCATTCCTATAAATCCTCTTCTTCTCTCGAGAAGAATGTGGATAAAAAGCTTGAGGAATACCAAGCTGTTATTGACCGACTTCAAAAGGAAGTGAATGAATTCAAGAGCATGAGCCGTTCTGGATCTGTATCCGATATTGACGAGTCCTTCAAAAATCTGTACCTCCAAGGAGGACTAGAAAAGCTTCAAAATGAGTATGACCGCTTGTTGCTTGAATACCGAAAAGCCCAAGAAAGAGCTGAAGACGAAGTTAAGGCTATCAAACATCAGTTGCACATGCTGAATCTCAATTCCGAGGATTTGCGTAGTCAATTGGCAAACGCAAAACATTTGCAACAGGAGATTAGTGCCGCTAATAAAGCGCAGAAGACCGAGGAAGCCGAGAGGGTCAAACTAACGTACCATGTGCAGTCACTACAGAAAGACAAGGAAACCTTACAGCAAAAAGTGGACTACCTCACGGAAAAGTTGACAAAGAATGTGGGGGATAATTTTCGCAGCAAAGAAAGCATACAGGCAGCCTTAAATCGGGTGTCACTGCACTTCAGCGACCTTTTTGATAACGACGTCAGCCAATTCGGAAAGCTAATGAAGTCCTTCAACAAAATCGCCGACGACACATCGCTCAAGGAACTGAGAATAAAACTTGAGCAGTTACAGCTCTATACTGGCGATCAATTACTCAAGAAGCCCAACGACCACATCAGCAAGGTCAAAGAAACCCATCGATCTCTATCAGATTACTTTGCACGTGCTGTCGATGTCATTGTGAAGGATCACATCCGGCTTCTTCTCAAGGAAAGCGACAACAAGCTAGAGCAAAATTACGTCTCCGAGCTCGCCAGCCGAATCAAGACGTTGGAGTTGGAAAATGCGAACTTGAGCAAGAAGTCCAACTTTGCAGCGTCTCCTCGGCTGAAGCTACGGATCGAGGAGTTGACAAATCGGTGGAAGGCCGAGAGAGAAGCTCGCATTCTCGATAATCGCCAAGCCCAGGAGCGCTTTAGGGAGCTTGACCTCGAAAAGACCAGAAGGTGAAGCGAGCAATGTGTAGACACGTGATGGAGATCGCTAGAGATCCGTACACCTGAAATATAGCGCGACGGAAAATTTTCCAGCAAAAGTATCACCTCAACATGCCTGGGCCTAGCTACGAAGATCTCGAAAAAGAGATTCAGATCGATGACATTGATTTCTCCGACTTGGAGGCCAAATATGCCATCAATGAGGATATTGGCTTGGAGAACTATGTTGTAGTTGACGGTGCTCCAAAGGCGCCTGCCAGCAAAGCGCCTTTATTGGAGAAGGTCTTGCGCAAGTTTTTATCTAAAGTGGGTGAGGTTGTCGAAGGAGAGGCAGGTATTCATCTTCCTGTTGAGGACAATATGACAAAAGGGTACCTTTTCGTGCAGTACAAGTCGCCTGAGTTTGCCGCCGCAGCCGTGACTCAATTGAACGGCAAACCCTTGGACGCCAAGCACAAGTTGTTTGTGAACAAGCTCTCGGATATTGAAAAGTATTGTGTGGAGGGCAATGTACCCGAGAAGTTCGTGGAGCCAAGCTTGGCTCCAATGGAGTCTCACGGCTACATGAAATCGTGGTTGCAGGATGCTTCTGGAAGAGACCAATTTGCCTTGCATTTCTCTGAGACGGTGGGAGTGTACTGGCACAACCGCAAAAACGACCCCAAACCGGCCTTTGAGCCCAGAAAGGGGTTTACTTCCAAGTACGCCAAATTCTCGCCTAAGGGAACTTACATTTTCTCTGTGCATCCCCAAGGAATTCAGTCGTGGGGTGGGGAGAACTTCGAGCGCATCAAAAAATTTGTTCATCCTCATGTGCGCTTGGTCGACTTTTCTCCTACTGAGAAGTATATGGTTACGTTGTCGCCCAACCCCATTGTGAAGCCCGAGAATCCTGCTGAGTTGGCAGACCATCCTTTTGGTCCTGAGTCCGAGGGCCACAAATTGGTGATTTGGGATTTGTTCACTGGCGAAGTGGCCAGAACCTTTGCCTTGCCCCCATACTTGGAAGGCCTGAAGGAGATGCCATGGCCCTTGGTCAAATGGTCTTTTGATGACAAGTACTGTTGTCGCCAAGGCCCTGACGCGTTGGCAATCTACGACACGGATAATTTCCAATTGTTGGACAAGAAGTTGGTTAAGGTGGAGGGTATTGTTGACTTTGAGTGGGCACCTGCAGGCGTGAAGCTCTTCAACTCCAAGGCTCCCGAGGGAGAGCACGTGTTGTCATACTGGACCCCCGAAACCACCAACAAGACTGCTCGAGTCTCGTTGATGCAGATTCCTTCCAGAGAAGTGCTCAGAACTGTTAACTTGTTCCAGGTCAGTGACTGTAAGATGCACTGGCAGGACGAGGGTAAGGCATTGTGTGTGAAGGTGGATCGCCACACCAAGTCCGGTAAGACATTCTTCTCTAACTTGGAGTTTTTCAAGACCACCGAGAAGGATATCCCTGTGGAAAAGTTGGAGTTGAAGGAGGTGTGTATCAACTTTAGCTGGGAGCCCAAATCGGAAAGGTTTGTGATCATCAGCAGGTTAGACGACGGAAACGACAACCCAGCACTTCCCAGAAACGACATCACGTTCTACGCGCAGGAGCAAGGGCTCAGAGGCAAGGCCACAAAGTTCAAGGTGTTGCACAAGGCTTCAAAGAAGCACACCAACACGCTTGTTTGGTCGCCTCGCGGTAGATTCATTGTCACTGCGCGTGTGGCCCGGTCGACTGGAGAGATGGAGTTTTGGGACACGCAATACGAAGTGGAGGCCACCAAGGACGAAAAGGCCAAGGAGGGCAAGAACAAGGACGGCAAGAATGCGGAGGCCAAGCCTAACACAGAAGTCAAGTTGTTGAACACTGAGCAGTATGGTGGAATGACCAACATCAGCTGGGATCCATCTGGGCGTTTTGTCGCCGCGTGGTCGTCGTCATGGGTTCATGCCATCGAGAATGGCTACAGGACTTATGATCTCAGTGGCAGTACGCTCAAGGACGAAAGCATTGACCAGTTCAAGGATTTCATCTGGAGACCCAGACCCAAGTCGTTGCTCGCACCGGAGGACGTCGAGAAGGTGGAGAGAAGCATGGCCGAGTACAGTGCGCAGTTCGATGAGACCGACGCCATGGAGGCCGACGCCGCCACGCGCGAGGCCATCTTGTTGCGCCGTCGCTTGTTAGAGGAGTGGAAGGCGTACAGGTCAGGCTTCACCGTCAAAGAGAACCACGAGCACGTGGAGGCGGAGATTGTGGAGGAGATCAAGGAGGAAATCATCGAGGAGAAGGAGGAGGTGGTGGAGTAGGTCGAAGCAGTAGCGAGATTAATATTAATAGCCTTCTATGTACAGTTATGCGGCCTTGGTCTTCAACTGGAGGCCGTGCCACTTGGCGATTTCGTCCCGCAACACCTCGTTAACTAAGCGATGCTGCTTGATCATGGGGATGCCCTTGAACATGGAGCTTTCAACGGTGATGGCAAACATGGAGCCACAGCCGCCACTGACATCACGCACTGCTAGATTGACGGGCGAAAAGGCGTCTTGGAGCATCTTGTAGATTTTGTGCTCGTAGGCCTCCATTGGGGGAGCCGAAAGTAGGCGAGTGGCCACAAAAGGGGCACCTTTGAGACTCTGGAGGCGGCCGGAGTACATTGGTACCAAATTCGGCAAGTTTGGGCGCATGGCCCATGTTCTGGCGGGAAGAGAGAACATGGTTGGGAACGGCGCAGACATGTTGGTAATGCGAGTGCATGGGGTTTGTATGCATGCGGGTAGTTGATGGCTTCTCATTTTTCACGGGCCTCACTCACCATTCAAACTGGGTGAAATTCCGGGTCAGAATTCTGGTCAGACTCTCGGTCAGACTTTCGGTTCAGATCCCCAAGAAATCGGACTCGGCCAGTAACGCAGTTCATCCCACTCATGACTTACTGTGCCGGCACACATCATCACCGGCACCTCAGAAGTTTAAGCTCGCACCGCAAGTGTACACTACTATCAAGGGCCGAAATGAGCGAATCAAGGTGCAGCCTAAAAAACCGCAGTTCAGATTGGTTCAAACAAATAGAACAAGCAATGAAACTACGCCACGGAAAATAAACCAATACGCACTTGTGTGCAGGGTGACATGGTCACTTTCATAAAAACGTCATGCCAAACGTTACAACAAACGTCATGCCAAGCATCACGCCATGTCGATTAAAAGGCTGTGCGAAGGAGTACGCCCTTCTTGACTTGTTGATTTTGTGAAATTTGCCAATGTGGTCTGAGCCTTTGGCCGCCCTGGTTTGAATGAAAAAAACTGTACTTCCTCCATATTGGCAAATTGAATAGACCACTGAACAATCTCGTCAAGTTGTTGGAATAGAAGTTCGAGGACCAGCGCAGTCTGGCTGGCCATCCGTTGATCATTGACTGTCCGTTGAGCCTCTAATAATACTGCAACCCCAAAGGTAGTGCAAGGCGAACCGCCAGAAGCAAGGGCTCAGAGTATGGATTCTAGTGAAGGTTGCACCATTGCGCCATTTGGCTTGGGAGGAAACTTTTACGCTTGTAGGTTTGTTCCACCATGGTAGTGTGGGGGATTGTTTTGGTGCACGAGCTCATTTACTTTAGAAATCCACTGCATCTACGTCTGATCCATGATCTGAGGGTTAAATGCGGAGGCCAAGACTAAGTGCGCGTCCTGGTGGCGATAGAGGTAAGAAAGGTGCCGTTTTTCATACACTAGTGGTATTACGCAGGCGTGCAAGGCCGCTTTAGGATCGAAGGAGGAAAAGAGGAAACGGACAAGAACGGACAGTTGAAGACGTGCCGCACTATGATCGTCAGTATAGCGATTCTGCCTGCCGTTTCTTGGGACAGCCCTGGCCAGTCGTTTCTAAAATCTCGAAGCCCCTTGGAGACCAGGTGTCTAATAGGGGGAAGAAATGTGACAGTGTCGGCCTCCCGGCGTTGGTTCAAGCTCGCCCCTCCATGTGGAAAGCCGAAGGGCCAGTGCCTATAGCATCTTGATCATCATTACTTCTACCATCCCTGGTGCACCCTTCTATATCATCTTCCTTATCATCAAGACGTGCGTACGCATATCCAATAAGAATATATAAAGTGTGGGGCTCATAATCGGAAAGGAATGCATTAGTATCGCTTCCGAACCCTCATATATTGATGAGTTTAAAAGAGTGTTCCTTTCTGCTATATCACGGTCTGGAATGACCAAAAGCAGCTGACAAGCGGTGGTCCTCCATCTCTTGCATGGCCATGATGGGCCTAAGGGGCGCAAGACAGGGGATTTGGTGGATGCTCCTACGACTTTTCGTTTAAGCATTGGTGGTCGGCGCGGCTCGGACACTAAGAGGCATCATAAGCTACGGGCGGCCTTGGACAACTGACGGGGGATTTCTGATCCAGATGCCTGTCCAAATGGTGCGCCGAGCTTTCTTCAAAAGAAGCCTCGCTGCATAGCATGACTCAATCACTTAATTGGCGCAATAACCCGTACCTCTAAAATGGGTACCGCCCTAGAGCCACGTTTTCACACCCATCTTGGATTAAGTATGAGTTCACATACAAGTGGGGTCTTTGAATGGGACTTTTCATCGGCTGCACGTTGGAACTATCGCAACTGGGCGGGGGCAATGGAGACCCTTTTAGTGGAATGCGGCATAAACTACTGACTCAATTCAATTTAGTTTTCCCTAAGTTTCGGCTCCTCCTTGACTCTTAAGCTTTTACGGCATTATCTGATTTTTTAGTCTTCACAGCATTATATCACCACAGGTCCCATCTTAGCAGATGTTCTTGGCCGCCCACTTATACCTTTATTCAAATTCTCCAGTCATAAGTGAATCGTGGTTCTTTGCAGGCCATTAGAGATTCAATTCTTTGGTAGCCTCTAGTGATTTACAAAAGTACCCTTTGATGATTTCTGAAGCAAGGGGTCCTTTCTGGCCTCTCTAGAAAAACAGAAAGAATGTGCTGAAGCGCCTTGGCATCTTACCGCAAAGTGAGGTCCAAATGGGAATAGATCTTCCGTGAGGCGTCTGTAGCAGCCTTGAAAATAGCTTATAGCCTGCGGTTGTCTCTTTGAAGGAACAGCGTGAAGATTAAATACCAAAGTGACGAAATGCTGCTTTGGATGGGGCTCACGAGTTCCGTTTCTAACCGTTCATTGCACCCAAATTTGGCACCCATGGGCAGCAAACTACCCAAAACGGACATTGACAATAGAAGACTCAGTGTTCTAAACAATGATATGAGAATCAACTTTCTCTGTCCTACATCGTCCGCTTCGTATCCTAATTGAGTACCGAATGCTTAAGCACCTATGCGCATGCGTGTATAAATAGCGTACTAAGCGAAGTGTTGTAGATGGTAACTTTGCCAGATTTTTCAAGAACTACAACCTTGCTTAATTTTTCAAAAGCAGTAGCTTTGCTTGATTTTCGGCAAAAATCATAACTTTGCCTGAGTGCGATCTAATTCGTCCCCGTCTGTGCTTCCTCAAAGTTCGCAATTTAGCAGGTTAAATCATGCTAAGTGCAAAGTGCGACCTCTGCTCGTGCGCCGCACGCTGGTGAGATTCCATAAAAAGGATTCACCCACGCTCAAGTGCTTCTTTTGGAGCCTGCACCCATAGCGCCCTTTAGCTTGACCGTGAACTCCTGTCTCTCTCAGAATAAACGCACAAAATTAAACTCGATCTTCCTGCTAAATTTTGTCAAAAAAATAATTTCAGCTAGACATGTGGTTTGGGTGTCTAGAAATATTTGCGGGCGTATCAATCAATGAAATCGAAAAGCGTTTGATACTGGTCCATTTCTTACGGAAATAGAAAACATTGAAGCACGGCGCACTTCGTATATTATTGTATTGCAGGGAGAAGCCTGCCGCTCTTGTTCTATCGCAGCATGCATTGCAGCCCAAGTCAAAAAAAATCCTTGGCATTCGTTCGTGAATATGTAGCCATCTTCTCATTTCGGCAATCCAAACGCCCATACCTGAACCGACGTTAGTTTTCAATGGCTCTTTTATGGCCTAACACGGTATTTTGCGGGTTCGTCTTCGGGGTACTCACGGACCCAATCTCTCCAAACGCCCAGCGCTCGAAAGTGCAGGTCTATGGCGGAGAAACAATGGGGTTCGGCAAAATCACGAGGCTGCGCGCCTAAGTCGCGCGATGACTCTTGACTGTGAGTGGGGCCTTTGTCTATATGCCTGCTCGAGCCTTGTACCATACACTCCCCCTGCATCCTCTGCCTCCATGCTGCACAGCGCCAGTCGCCATTTAATAGCGTCTACCGCCACTTCGACAAGTGGAGAAACTGTTATAAAATGCCCGGCTCCCCACCGCGTACCAGCCGCATTGTCCTTTATTCCCTACTATTTTTGTCATGTTGCTAAATTCCTACATAGCAGGCTTCTCTTCCTTCGCTTTGGCCACGGCCGCCGTCGTGGCGCCCAGCGATGACCTGCGCCCGGCTAACGCTCGCAAGGGTCTCAAGTTGGACTTCGAAGTCTTGCCTGGCAACTCAAAACAAGATGCCTCTCGCCATAACAAGCCAATGCTTTCCAAGCGTGAAGACAACTCAGCTCTCTACGAATTAACAAACGTGGCCAACTACTACCAGGCCGTGGTGCAAATGGGCTCCAACAAGGACGAATGTAAGGTCTTGCTCGACACAGGCTCATCTTACTTGTGGGTCATGGAACAAAATGTGGCATGTAGTGGGAGGCCCGGTCTTTATGGCCGGCACGATGCCGATGAGGAGCTTAAAAAGAGGGATACGTCTAGCGTTCTGGACGACCTTGGCTTCGAAGGGTATACTACCTCAATCGGAGTTGGGTCCATGGGCGGGGCTGGAATCTTCAGCGAGGCCGGATACTCCTTTGCAGATACCACCTCTGGCTCTGATTCTGAATACTTCATATCTACTTCCGAATACTACCTTTCAGACACCACTTCCGGAGCCGGATATTATGACACTGAAGTGTACCTTAACGCATCTGCCACTGCTGATCCGTACGAATACGCCTCTCTAACCACCGGCTTCCCGGAAAGCAGCGAAACCGACGGTTCCGGTTGGGGTGGCTTTGGGTCCGATGAAAGTGCAACCATAGGTGGTACCTGCACTGCGCTCGGGTCTTTCAACACCGACGGCTCCGACACGTTCCAGGTCAACGAAACGGCCTCAGAGTTTTTTATTCGGTACGCGGACCAGTCCCTGGCATCAGGCGTGTGGGGCAGCGACACAGTTGGCTTTGCAAATGAACTGATAAGGTTAAGCTTCGGAGTGGTCAGTGAGTCGCTGAGTGATGTGGGCATTCTCGGTATCGGTCCCTACGCCGTATACGATGAGTTCAACAGCACCTCCAACAACTTCCCCATTCAATTGAAACAGCAAAACATCATCGACAAGGTGGCGTACTCGCTCTTCTTAAACAAGAACTCGGCCAGCACCGGGTCGATTCTTTTCGGTGCGGTGGATCACAAGAAGTACATAGGCCAGTTGCAGACTTTGCCTATGGTGAGCATTCATACGGACGAGGACGAAAAATACCTCGACCTGTTTGCCGTTACGCTCAACGGGGTCCACTTGGAAAGTGCGAAGCAGAACTTCACGATAATTGATGGACCCATCGCAGCTATCTTGGACTCGGGTACCACGTTGTCGGCATTGCCGCAGTCGGTGGTAGATCTCTTGGCGGCACTGTTTCTGGCTGATACGTCGTACGGCTCTTCTTTGTACGTGGTGGACTGTGCTTACAAGAATACTAAGGGTTATCTTGTGTTCAACTTCTCGGGTGTCTTCATAAAGGTACCGGTGGGCGACTTTATTTTGGAAGTGCAAAATTATTGCTTCTTGGGAGCGCAGGCCCTCACCGACCTGTACAGCACGTACCCGGTTGCGCTCTTGGGCGACAATGTGCTTCGAAATGCGTATGTGGTTTATGATATGGAGGCAGAGGAGATTTCCTTGGCCCAGGCTAACTACACCGACGATGAGGATATAGAGGCGATCACCAGCACTGTGCCACTGGCCGTGAAAGCACCCGGGTATTCTGCCACCAGTCTTTCGAGCGACGTGACCACCGGATCTGGGGGTAGTTTCAGATCTGGTGCGTCGCGGAGCTTCCCTTCGACCATTTTACTTGCACTTGTCTTGGGAATGCTTTGTCGCATAACCATGTTTTAGAGCAAATGTGTGCGTGCTGTCACTTAATAATGTAATGAATAAATTTAGTAGCTAGAGACTAGCCGAATACCCAGTCGCTTGAAATTTAGCTGCATACAGTAAAACACACGGCTACCAGAAGTGCTGAAGGTGGTTACGGCACCGTATAGTAGAAAACCACATCCTCAACAGCGGCATGCACACGACGCATAACCACACGGGCCACGGCCTTTCGTGTTGGCTTGCACCGTGTGCACCTTTAGACACCGTATGTGCCTTAGGCACCTTGTACACCTTTTATGTTGGAATAGCCCTGCACTCTGGCCTCTGCCTTTATGTATGAGCATCGTTTGGACTGAATTTAAGCAGTGTCTCTTATAACACGAGCAAATAGAGTTTCGTTACATTCGGTAGCAGCTACCCTACTCGTCTGAAAAGAGAACATGAGCTTGAGAATAAGTTAGAAGTGGAATGACTTGCCCAAATTAGCTGGAAGGTGCACACTTAAAGAAGTCCCGTTTTTTGAGAAGGTCGAATAAAAGGGTTTTGGCGGTGCCAAGATCTTTTTCTCAAGTGCATTTCAAAAAGGCTTCAACCAGTTACTTAGAGAGAATCTCGTTGAAACCACCCAAGTGAGAAGAGAGCTTTCCCAGCAGCCTTGGGGAAATTTGAAGAAAAAACAGGTGCAATGAAGAATGGAAATGTGATGGGGCTTGTGATGGTAAATGTGATGGTGGCTGTGATTGTGTGCCTTGCCCCATATTGCACATCATGGTTACCAGAATGCATCATGATGTAATGGCAACCGTATGCCAGAGAGTTTTGGAATTACCAAGGGTGAAGATAAAACCAAGTCCATAAAGCTTGTACGGGATACTATTGAATAATACTGAATAATGATACACAAGTCTATAGCGCCTCTATTTGAACACCCAGGAACATTAGCTATGACATTAAGAGGAAAAACAGAACATCTCCCGATGAATCGAAAGAAACTGTTCTTGCTGAAAAAGCCTGGGGTCATAGAGAACATGCACTCGAAGGGTGAAAATCGAGACATCTGGAGGGAGTAGTAAAGACTCATGAACCACCAAGTTAGCAACTCACCAGCCACACGGACTGCGATGTGTTGAGCGGGACTCTGTGTTTCGGACCTTAATACCAGTGTAAGCAGATGAGCCAATGAGATCCAACATGTCGGTGTTGTTGAACTGCGTGATGTGCGAACCTGTATTTGAGACTGCTCCGGATGCAGTGCAGGGCTTGTGTGCATACTACTGTATGGAGGGTGCATCGGTGAAACATGGTGAGCCACATTCACACATTTCAGGATATGTGGTGCAACTAAAACTGCGGCGAAGGCATGAATACGGTAAACGTGTATATGCAAGTTCACTTACGAGCTCCCGTCGGCCGACATGGGAGCTCCGGGAAAAGATACTTAAGTGCGGGATGCCCGCTCAGGTTTGAGGGATATCGATTATAAATGGTCATTCAGAGAGATCCTAGTATAGATAGATACAGATAGGAATAGAAATGACCGAAACGCTGACCTAAGTTCCAAATACTACCAGAATCATTAGGACACAATGATAACACTGTTGCCGATTATGTGGTGAGCTTACCGCTCAACGGGTGTAAGTCTACGGTAAGTCTCCAGTCCGAGTGAGCGATGGTCTATAGTGATACTTGTATTGATCAGTGATCCAATAATATTGCCTGTGCAGATGAATATAATTGTGAATCTGGAGTACTAGTAATTGTCAAGACAATTTAGTTATCTACAATACTGTCAAAATTGGTATGGTAGTACCCATGGAAACGAAAATCACCTCCGGCAGCATGGTGAAGAGCACACCAGGGAATGCGAAGCAGAGACTCATTTCCCTTTTTTCGTTGGGACATGCCTTTCGCCGGACGGCTTGACCACGTGACGCCTCTCAAGCCAGTGCTGCATTGGCGGGACGCCTTGGCGCTATGCAGGGTGCGACCGAGATTGCCCAAAGTACAGTAATGACTCAAGGCGAGCCCTAGCATGGTCGCATATTACACACATGAAATAATTCTACGCGGGTTGCAGGAATGTCAACGAATGAGCTAACAGCATCTTGAAAATGGCCCAGGACGCCCCAAGTGCTGTATACAGATTTCAACCTTTGGTCCTAGTCTATTAAATATTATACAGGAACGTGTCATACAAGACCAATGAGCAGTGAGTGCGGCTAGGAGAAATCATGCATCCTTTCCTGTGGAGAACTCTACCCTATAAGACCAGTGCCCACCCTCTTAGCATCCTGCAAACCTCTTACTAGATAGTCGTCAAGTAGATTATTTCATACGTCAAGTGCTGAGGGACGAAATCATCCATTGGTGATAGCTCGAAGCGGGTGGACTCCCTGCTATATACAGTCCTCAATGGGAATGGCACGACACTAGGAGAAATGAATCAGTCAGGGCAGGTCGGGTCTTATTTATTCCCTTCCCTAGCCTCTAAATAGCTGAAGGGAACTTGTATATACGGTTTTTCAGCATTAGAGAAACAATTTCAGCATGGCATCGACCTCATTTATGGATCGTATATTTTCACCAAGTGGAGCACACTTTTTATGCGCGCCACTAGTGGGTTAGAGTCTTTTTAACCTGATGTTACTTAAAGCACTTTCATTTCAAGGCACTAGGATTTGCTGTCTGAAAACAAAACAGAGGGATCTGCTTGCAATTTAAGAAATATCCCTCGAACTCTAATCAATGATGACGGTTTTGTATGCATCGCATGCAATGAAACCGCCTTTCACACAAGCCGCTTTATGTCTATGAATGCAACCCTTGAGTGCTTAGACTCGGCGTCGAGCACGGTAGAGTTTGGGGGACCAAACATCAGCCATGGATGTTCGTGGTGGTTTGGGTTCTAATACCTCACTCATTTTGTCGTGAAGACAGGTGCGGACTTCCTTATTAGGAACACATACATTGCATTAGATTCAGTTGTTGGTATAAGATGGCATCTTTGACGCACACAACCCAGGCGTTCGTCTGATTACTCTGATGAAATCAACCGGCATCCAGCCTTCATCAAATCAGCATAGTCATCCATAAAATCTATACTTTTGTCAAGCTCAGCCAGAGGTCCCTTCGGTCATCTCTTGCACATCAACCAGGAGTGCATCTTTGGCATCTTTCTTCGCTAGCTTCGTGCAAGATCTGACGGAATGCCAGAATTGCGGGTGATGAGGAACCGACTTCGCGTCGAATTCTGGGTCACTTGGCGGCAGGCCAAAGATCAACCGTAGACTTATGTCCAGCAGTGCGGGGTTAAGATGATGCACACACATGTTGCCGTGAAGATGAGTGTACACTCCCTTTAGGAATAGGTGCATTTGTATGAAGTTCAGTGGAGCTGATTTGAGGCAATTTATGGTGTTATTCGACCTGCGGTTTGATTGAGTATCCTTAAGTCAGTGGGCTGCAAGCCTTGTAAACTTGGGAAGAGACCTTCACCCATAGAGCTCACACAATGCTAAAATCGGCCCATTCACCGTCCTGGGTCTCTGCGTTCCCATATTTCTGTGTTTCCCTCAGCCCTACACTCGTAAAGACCCTAGCAGTATATCTTGTCCAGTATTCGAGGCCGGCAATAGCCTCTTCTGTTCATTGAAGTGAGCCATCACTACTCTTGGCATTTGGAGAGAAGATCATCATAGGTAAATTGTCTCAATCATGAGGTTAGTTGTGTGGCCTGTTAAAGTGTCATCATTCGTGGTGCGCTCGTGTCAGGGTGTTGCTGAAGGCCATAAGTTCAAGGGCCTGCACACAGTGCCCACACCACCTCTAGCCAGTGCGGTTCCCGTGGCAGGAGCACCATCTTTTGCTAGCACCCCTTGCAGCGCCTATGTACCATGCGGATTGTGGTTTGCGGCGATGCATCTGTCGGGAAGCTGAGTCTCGTGAAACGACTAGTTAAGGATGACTTCACCGCTGTGCCGGTGCTACTTCCGCCCGTGACGATTTCCAAGGGCGATTTTGAATCACTCAACCCCGATCTGGAAACCGATTCCGACTCGTACGCCGTCTCCCCCGCGGTTCCCACATCCACCACACTTGTGGATACGGCTCACTCGGACCATCCCACTCTAAACCGCGAGTTGAAGCTGGCTGACGTGATTCTCTTGGTCTACTGCGACCACTATACGTACGAGCGAATCCTGCTTTACTGGATGCCGAGGTTCCGAGCGTCAGGGGTGAACCTACCCATCGTGGTATGTGCTAACAAGGCCGACATGCTCCGGGCCTCGGACTTGCTGCTGCTCAACGCCGACGAGTTTCTCCCTTTGGTAAATGATTACAAGGAGATCGAGGCATGCGTGCGCTGTAGCGCCAAGACGAAGCTCAATGTCGTAGAGGCCTTCTACCTCTGCCAGAGAGCAGTCACGCATCCCATGCTGCCCATATTTGACTCCAAAGAGGGCAGCTTGAAGCCTGCATGCGTTAAGGCGCTCAAGCGAATCTTCTTTCTCTGTGATGCCGACCAGGATGGCGTTTTGAGCTTCTCGGAGTTCTCAGCCCTCCATTTCAGATGCTTTGGTAAGCATTGTACGGCGAAAGACTACGATGAGATTGTACAGCGGCTCAGCGATAAAATCCGGCCTCCGGAAGGCACCCACGGCATTTCTGAAAGCGCCTTCATTCTCTTGAACAAGGCCTACGCTGAACATGGCCGGCATGAGACCATCTGGGGTATTCTACGGGCCTTCCGCTATACTGACTCGCTCTCCATCAGCGACAAGGTGCTTTACCCCAAGATCGATGTGCCGCCCACGTGCAGTGTGGAGCTATCTCCTATTGGATACAAGTTTTTCGTGGATCTTTTTCTCAAGTTCGACAAAGACAATGATGGAGGCCTCAGTGATGGCGAGCTTGCGCAGCTTTTCCTTCCGACGCCTGGAGTCCCCCGGTTGTGGACTGAAACGCAATTCCCCAAGTCCATAGTCCGCAACGAAGAAGGCTTCGTGACGCTCCAGGGCTGGCTTGCGCAGTGGAACTTGACCACATATCTTGACTTCAAGACGACGCTTGAGTATTTGGCATATTTGGGGTTCGAAGGCAGCTCGGTCAAGGCCATAAAGGTCACCAAAGCTCGCAAACTGCGCCAAAAGCAAGGCAAAGTGTATCGTGGGCCGGTCAGCGACCGTAATGTCTTCCACTGCATAGTGCTAGGAGCACCGAAAGTGGGCAAGACTTCGCTCTTGGAGTCTTTTATCCATGGTTCCTACAGTGACGTGTACCTGCCCACAATAACGCCCAAGGTGTGTGTCAAAGACATTGATTTACATGGAGGTAAGCAGTGCTACCTTATCTTAGAAGAGTTGGGTGAGCTCGAGCCCGCGGTGCTAGAAAACCAGAAGCGGCTCGACCAGTGTGACGTGGTGTGCTATGCATACGATTCGTCGGACCCAGAGCTGTTTCAGTACTTATTGGAGCTTAGGCAGAAGTTTGCCCTGTTTGTCAGTGACATTCCATCAGTGTTCGCCGCGCTCAAGGCCGACTTGGATAAGCAGCAGCAGCGGAGCGATATCCAGCCGGAAACTTACACGAGAGATCTTTTCTTGGGATCGCCGCTACACATATCCAGCTCGTGGCCCTCCACGATCCACGAATTGTTGATCCAGTTGGTGGACGCGGCCAAGGTTCCCAGCACCGCGACGCCGGGGCTCGAAACGCACCCTCAGGCGAGCAACCTTGACGATATGAAACACGTGATTGTGGCGGGCGGGGCCATCAGCATTGTGGCTATGTTTCTGCTCTGGATCTTCCGCAGCGCCCAGCGCCACGAGGGGCGGTAGCGGGGTGCAGTGACACTGCCGGAAGATGTAAGGCCAGTGCATGAATAGTGGGCGGTGCGCGCACGACGCGATGCGCATCTTAAAATCTGCGCCATGACATGACTATCGCTCCCGACCATGTCGAAAGAATTCAAACCCGTGACCGTGGAGAAGGCCATTCCCAACACCTATGACCTCGGCAACTTGGCCACGTTCGATCCCAACCCGTTGGACAATGCCATGTTGAAGGACGAGGCCAAGAAGGAAGAGTATTTGGCATCTGTCACCAGAGACAATCTCCAGCTCCTCATCAACCAGATTCTTTCGTTGCCCATCAAGACAACCACGGATACACATGGCTCGTCCACCGGCCAGGATTCTACCATGACGCTTATACAGTTGCCTGAGCCCAGCACGGTGTTGCCGCGAGAAAAGTCCATTCCAAAGGAGAAGCCCAAGACTAAATGGCAGAAGTTTGCCGAGACCAAGGGCATCAAGCCCAAGCAAAGGGACGGCAAGATGGTGTACGATGAGGCTACAGGCGAGTGGGTGCCCAAGTGGGGCTACAAGGGAAAGAATAAGGCGCTTGACGACCAGTGGTTGGTGGAAATCGACGACAAGGTCAAGGGCACGGCGGACGAGATGGTGGATCCCCGGACCTTGGCGCGCGCCGAGCGTAAGAAGCTCGTGAAGAAGAACGAGGCCCAACATAAACGGAACCTCCGGCAGCAGGGTGTGTAGCAGCTGAGTGGAAGTGCGGCCACATGGAGGGCGGAGTTGAGCTAGAGCTGCCAACTGAGCGAGCGAAGAAACCGCCTTAGAATTGAGGATCAAGAGAACCGTGAAGGTGACACTCTGCTTCAAGAAAGGAAAGGACGGACGCCTTAGCTGATGATGCTTATCGTGCAATTACAGACTAAATTCGTAAACGTGGTTTGAAGAAAGTGTAATATTACAATCACAGTTGAAACAGCCCAAGTAGGAGGGTTTCAAATGGCGCTCACTTGTGAGGTGCTGGTAGGGTAGCATCAGGCATGGTGCTTTACTAGGGCCAGCGGCTCATCATCAAACATTGCAATATACACCACACTTGCATGGAACTGGTTAAAACACAGAGGGTTCGGTCGTGTGCAGTAGTCTTTGTGCAAGTTGTCTCGGTCAAGATTGTTTCAGTGGTGCAAGGCTAGCTAACACTTAACCGGCCTCGCACATGCGACTCCGTGACCCTGATCGGTCCGGTCTCGCATTGTGTGCAAACCTGATCACGTGCTCCTTCACTTTGGTTCCTGCACATTGATCCTCCGCATTGATGCTGCTGCAATTGAAGTAAAGGCCGTTGTGTACACTGGGCTGTACCTGGTCAGTTCAACGCGCACATAACATATACGGCAATGTTCCATGTGAATGTTCGTCGCAGACCAAGGCTCCCAATGTGCAGGTCAAGTTAGATAGTGCCGGCAAATAATTTACTCCCCGGTACTCTACAGCTTTACTAAGTCGTGCTACAAACTAGGCCGGGCACTTGGGACTAGACTGCTATCCACGTGGCGATTTTGCACCAGACTGCTCTATACCCGACTAATTATCGACCCGCGCCGCACTAAACATGGGTGCAAAATACCTTCAACGGGCCAGAAGCGCATCGCCACAGGGCTCCTAAAAAGGGCTCTTGATCTTTTCGTCTAAGTGGGAAGGAATACCCCCACCATAGAATGGCCACGTTAAGGGTAGATCACGGCGGTGATAACACGCAACCCCAAGCGCAGCTTGAGTACCGGGTCTGCCAGTCGTCTTCACCTAGTAGCCAAGTGTTCTATTTTGGGGACTCTTTAGCGCAAACTTTCCACAGTACCAAAAAACATCAAAACATTTCTATTAAAGTAGTTGACTGTGTGGTGCCAGCTCTCCATTGGTAGTTGTATAGGTGCCAAGCACCGGGGGCGCCTAGCTGCTGCCTGTCTGATGCACCCTTGAAGGCTATTTGGCAACCACTCAACAAATAATAGCTCGATTAATACTCAACTCGCGATATGACCCCAAATACTATGGATTAGTCTTGGCCTGCTTTTCTATACAACTTCAGAGGTTTCCCCCCTGTTTTAGGGATTATCAACGAATACACCTTTCCCATGGCACTGATTGACTAAGGGAACTTACATGTAGTATAGGGTATGCTATAGTCTACAGTACTGTACACATCAAACTCACCTTAGTCGATATACTTTTTAGTACACACTATATTATACACCTTGTTGTCCACAAAATTCTAGCCTGATCCCTCTTGGGTTCAGCTTTGAGTGCCGCATGAATCATAGACTGAACCCTGAGTTCCCCAGATCAAAAAGTGTCTGTATTTGGCAGAATTCAGGAGGTACATCAAGCAAGTGACTTGAACACTTTTGTTGTGAATATTCTTTTCCAACAGTGGTGAAGCTCTGATTTCCGAGAGTCCACGTGAAACGTTTTTGTCCCTTGTTCCTTTATGTGACGATGAATTACACACCCAATGTTAATTTCTTTAGTAGCGTCTAGTGTTTGGGTATTAGGTTTTCTTGATACTTTCTGGAACTTGGAAATCATTCGGAGCTACCTAGAATTGCACGAAAACGTTGTGCCCCGGCGTATAGCACCTTATTGCATGATAAGGTGCAAATGGGGCTAACTTTCTATGGGGGGCGCCTAAGGCGATATCAGACGCCTCTACCGACTTCAAGCGGACTATCCAAAGACGCCTCAAAGGAAAGTTTTCGGGTTGGAGGACTTTGTCTCAGTCGGAGTGTCAGATTCCGCTTCTAACCGCACATCGCAGCTTATTTTGCACCCATGGGTAGTGCACTTCCCATAGTGTGTGACTGGTACGAATTTGCTGAACTGTTTTATTGATCCGGGTAAGGCGAAAAAATAGTCGACGTACTGCTTTTCACGATTATGACTCTCACTTCGGGTCCATTTGGAGGTTGTGCCTGGAAAAGTCACGCCCGCACTGCTCTCATGGCGTCCACAGTCCCAGTCTTGTTTAAAATACTCAAACAAAAAAGCATCCAATTTATCATCCAAAAATGGGCGTGCTCCTTTGCTCATTCTTTCAAGCTGGATGAAATTTTTCCGCCAGCTTTCACCACAAAGATTTCTGAAACTTTTGAACGGGATGCCTGCCTCATGGGTTTGGGAGTCACCAGAGAGTCAACTGCCACTGAAGATCAGCAGAAGGTCAGCAGAAGATTCTGTGCACATTTGGTTGCCTTGTTCTCCAGTATATAACAGCCGGTTAGTGTGTAGGATGCCTCTAGAATTCTTGTTTGTTTGATTTTTTTGGGGCGGTTTGGTTGTTTTGCCGCGTTGGTTTGCATTCTTTCAAGACAGGGTCTATTCTTTGCCCAGCTATTTTTCCTGTGCACTATTAAGTTGCTGTCAGTTTTGGCGGTTGAAGAACAAATGGGATTTTTTTTGTTGGATTTATTTTTGAAGCCTTTTAAAACAAGTGTCAGAGATCGAGTCACAAGGCATAGAGACTGCGAAACGGCCTGCTAAGTGTCTCTGGCCGTTGCGGTCGCAGAGCACTCTTTGTGAACAATCACCAAAGTTTCACGTACTGACAAGATCAAGTGAAGAAATTAGAGAATCAACCGGTACGAAGACTACGGTTTGTCACGCATTCCATCTGCATTCGATATAAAGCAAGGCCAGTGCGCACCCAAGATAGTAAAATCGGACCATGTGCCTGTAAAGGTCCCATTGGAGCCTCCAGACTTTCCAAAAAAGTATTGAAGGAATATTGTAATAACCTGTACTTCTTACATGCAGCCGATGGTCAAGAGGGGGGGTTCGAATTGTTCAAGTACACATGATTTGTAGTGTACGGCTGAATACACTTCAAAGAGCCCTGCACTAAAGCACAGTAGGTGTTCTGCTCCTACCAGGTGCACTCTGGCTGATCCATGCACCAAATGCTAAACCTGTTGGTTCATTTGCCATCATGTTTTTCTTTAGCGTGCTTCTGGATACCAGATTGTCAGCTGAAATCTCCTCCAGTTTATATTCACCACGGCCCTTGGTATGGTGTAGCCTTCTTCGACGCATGTAGCACCAGGAGTTCACATGCTTACCTCCAAGAGCTGTGTGCAAGATAGCTCAGCTTTTGTCCAAATATGAAACCCCTCAGAGCAAGTTCGCTTCCCTTATGGGTTTTTGTCTCGCGGCAATCCAACATTCCAGAACGAGGCCAATGCATCAGGCTTTAGAAGTCGTCCAAAGTTTCGCAGCCGGTGTGTTCACTGGCGGTTGAAGCTGTTCGGTGAAACACACGCTTCGTCACCGCGTGGTTAGTTGGTGGTTCAAAAACCAGGCCTTCGAGAGGTCAGTTTGAGAATATAGTTTTTCTGCCAGAAGCATCATGGCTCACAGCTCATGAGCACTATTTTAGACCCACGCCAACACGTCGCCACAGGCCTACATGGTCCAATCAACCAAGACATACGGCGGCACCAATCAAAGTGCTGCGACTTGCCTTCAAAGATCCTGGATCTTCCAAAATCTTCATCACGGATTGCATTGGTGGATCCTCTTTCCCACTATTGCTGCTATCTTTCGGCGCATCTCAGCTTATAGTGTCTATGCCACACAAACTGTGCCCCGACCCACGGCCTCGAAGCATTGGTTCTATCAAAGCATGAACTGCAGGTAAAAGGGTGGTATGTGGGAACTAGGCACGTTGAAAAAACTCCACTTTCAGGCCGTGGCAGCACAGAATAGGAGCAGATTTTGGCTTGTGCAATAGTTGTAGAGTCAGAAGCCTCTGGACCCAAAACTGCGCCAACCAATCTAAGAGACGGCGATGGCCAGTGGCCAGCACCTGAGCCATATGGTAATGTAAGACAGCGGGAACATATGCAAGCAGCTCCGCGGCCCAAACGGTGGTTTCATCCCAAAGGCAAAGGTGATGTTTGGTAGCAATTTGTTTTCCGAAAATGCTGATGCAAAAATACCGCAGAGTAGAATTGGTTCTAAGAGCCGATGAGGAGAACGAGGACGGTCCCGACGGCACGCCATGAGTTATTTGTGACTCCAGTTGAGACATTTCTCAGGAATAACGAGTCTTCCAGTTGAATTTATCCCGCCAAGTGCATTCTTCGAGTTAGACAGGAAGCGAAGTTCGCTTCAGTGAAAGATACTTGAGTCGGCCAGTCCACTAAATTTCCCAGACAAGTCCGCTCATGCGACAAGCCATTCACGCCGACAGGTTGGAATACTCAGCCAGGTCCATTCTCGCTAAAATAAGCAACGTTCGATCAAGTGTTGTAGTGTTACAAAGGCGCACACACTATCAATGGTCGACTTTTCCTTTGGTACATTTGGTCGAGTAAGTTACCCATGGTACAATTGACCAGTAAGGAGTACACCTGTCCAGCAAGGATCACCACGGTACAATTGACCAGTAAGGATCACCCTTCGACAATTCTTGTCCAGTAGAGTTCTTCATCAGTGCACTTGCCTAGTAAGGACTCTCCATTGTACACTATGTCGGGACGAGTACATCATTCAAGATCGTTGAGTACTTTTCACTCATATATGTCAACCAATGCATCAGAAATTTCCAGCCAAAGTATACTAGGAAGGGTAAGCCAAGTCATTTCACCGGAAGTGTCCGCGTCCTCAGTTCAAGATCAGCGGAGAAGATGAGCATTCTTGCGCGGCTCCATCGATTGCGCCACCCACCACAACATGGAAGCAGAGCTTGACGCCACGGCGTACCAGACCATGATCGACGTATGTATGGCAATTCGCTTTTGTCCGCCTAACTAACACCAGGCAATCTTGGGTGCAGCCGACCTTGAAAAGATTACCATCAAGAAAATAAGGAACGCTCTTCTGGAGCTCTACTCCACCGACTTTACCCCGCACAAAGTATGTACCTTGCATAGATGAAAGAAAGGACGGAGACTGAGAAAGAGAAAGAGTAAAGTCGAGAATTGAACGAGCAGAGCGGTCAATTCGAGACCAAGACTGAGACTGGCTGAGACAGGCTGAGATTGAGACTGACTGAGACTGACTGAGACTGATTGAGACTGATTGAGACTGACTGAGACTGATTGAGACTGATTGAGACTGATTGAGACTGATTGAGACTGACTAAGACTGATTGAGACTGACTAAGACTGATTGAGACTGACTAAGACTGCCTGACACTGACACTGACCCTGACTATGACCCTGACACTGACAATGGCAGATACATTGGGGCCCTTAGACAGGAGTATTGAAAAATGGTCTTACAGTCAGACACAGGAACGGGAACAGATTCAGCCAGATAAAATACAGATTACTAATGACAGAAAGCAATGAACGACTTTATCTTACAGCGATACTATGCGCTAGCAGATGGGCTCAACGAAGACAACGAGGAGTCTCTGGATGTGGACCGCAAGAGGAAGCTTGAGCACGACGACCGCAAGCTAGCGGAAAAGCTCCAGAACGAGCTGTATGGACGCAAGACTAGGGGCGTGGGCGCAAGCAAAAAGCCCAAGAGAAGCAAAGCCGGCAACAGAGAAAAACGGGCGCCCAATACGGCCTTCAATGCAGAGCTCTCTTTGTCCAGCGCTCTTCAACAGGTGGTGGGTGCTTCGCGAATGAGTCGCCCCATGGTGGTGAAGCGGCTCTGGGAGTATATCAAGGAGCACCAGCTCCAGGACCCGGAAGACAAGCGCCGCATTTTCTGTGATGCCAAGCTCCAGGCCATCTTCAAGAAATCATCCGTGGGGATGTTCGAGATGAACCGACTTTTGGGCAGCCACTTGGCGAAGGAGGGAGACTTGGTGGAAGGGCTGACCGAGCTCAAGAAGGAGTCCAGTCCCGCCCCCAAGCTGGATCTTGTCTCTGAACTGGACGAGTAGTGAATGAACCACCATGCAGACTGTGTGTTGCAGGCTGTTGATAAAATTGCTACTTAATTGGTGAGACTGGTGGTTCTGGACTACCGGTGCACTTCATGACGAGTGTCACAATGTAACTGCTCTCTGCTTGCGAGACTGGTTGTTCGTACTGGCTATGCATAGTTGTCATTCGAGACCGTTGGGCCATTGGTGATCGGTCTTCCAGACTAGTGATCCCGTAGGGGAATTACTGACACGTATTGAATGATTGTCCTCCCGGGATCTACAACTACCGCGGCGGCCCCGACTCTCAATACCACAGAGTGCTGTTGTTTGGCGCCGGGTATACAGGGCATTGCTTGCAGACACTGAGATGCTTTGAGGTTGTATCATCCATCACAGATCAAGGCAACGAAAGCCAAAGAACGGCGTGGAGGGAAATCAAAGGCTGGAACATTGTGTCCCGACGCGGAGCCATGCTTCATCAGTATATATTTATACGGAGGGCAGAGAATGGCAGAGAATGGCAAGGCAGAAGGGCAGATGCGAATGGGACTAGCGGCATGTCTTATGAGAAAGGGCATGCATTAGATGAAATGGCAAGCGTCATATTATGACTCCATGACTTCTGGATTCGTGACCTCTGACTCCATGACTTCCGAATTCGTGACCTCTGACTCCATGCCTTCACCAAAGCTATCGGGATTGACCCGCTCCGCACGTGCGCGTCCCCACGTGCCGAGAAAACGGCTTCGTCGGTGTGTGACAGACCAGAGTACGCCGGGTTTATGCGTCGCTGCATATCCCCCCCATCACCTGCCGCAGCAACGGAAGTCCTAGCGGCCCCCAAAAAAAATTGCATGAGTAGGGCCCACTCAAACTTGTAGCCCGAGGGTGTACCTGTCCTCTCGAACGCACTGGTGTTGCTCTCACATGTGCGGCTCCCACCCGCCCAAATCGGGCATCTGCTCTTCTCCACGCGCGGAACCTCCTCTCAAGTTTCCCACTGCTTACCACTACTTCCTAAACTGGCCCCACTCACCACTTCCTAATTAGGCCTGGCTCAACCTACCCTTTGCCACGGACATATAATTTCCCGCTCACTGCCATTCTTTTCTTGCGTTCTTTGGCCGTGGCCTTTCCAACCCACGCTTCTTTCTGCCCAGCATAAACTAGCGGAGGCCTCCAAATCAAGCTCGTGTGAGGCGTCTGCGCGGTGGCCAACCTAAAACTGACCATCCCAAGCATCCAAACCGGCCATCCCAATAGGCCATTCCAATAGACCATCCCGAAACTGGCCATTAACCGACCCTACTTCCGGTCCCCTAAATCTTTTCATTACCTTATCGGTGTGGGGCATTCCTGCGTTGTTTACTCTGTTGAAGACTGTGCAAGAGAGGTTGTCAACTGCCTGAGCTTGCTTCCAGTCTAATACCACAAACTCATCCCACGACTCGTGAATTCCTCGACTAGTCTGAATCTGGGCTTGCCGACAGTGCCGGATACACACTAGACTCCGCTTTCTTGTCTTGCGAGTGTTGCTCTTCTCGAGCGTCTCAAGTGTCTTAGGTTTCGAGTGTCTGATTGCCAGTTTATTAGCATCTCGTATCACATCCAGTGTACCTCACTGACGCATCGTCGTTTTCAAACACCTTTGAACGGCCTCTTGCGCTACTCCCTCCGTCTGCTTCCCCTTTGGTCAGTGAATTTACCTGTTGCCCAGTGAATCTTTACCCGTTGCCAAGGAAGCTTTGGCAACTCATTCTTTCGACCTAAGATCTAAATCTGGATCTCAAGTCCCCTATCCAAGTGCCACAGCCTGAACATGAGCCACCGAAGATCCTCGCCTTCCCAAACGCGGACTCTGAGCCTACTATCGTACACTGCAGACTCCTCGGTGGAGAAAGTAGATGTGTCCAACCTCTACAAGTCGGTTCTTAAGGTGGTAATGATGCAGTATATCAACGAGGCCCGCTTCCAGAAAGCCATCCCCCTGCGGCCGTCGGCACTGCCGGACCGCAAGTCGCGAACCACAAGGGAAAACGAGCCTGTGGTGCCGTCGTACTTGGTGCCCGAGCTCAAAACCCGCTTGAACAGCATCGCCATGGGCCTGTCCAAGCACGATGAGGCCACGCGCCGCTCTTTGCTCCGGTTTTACTCGGATTTGCTTGACCCCACAGTCGCCAGCGAGCTCCGGCGAGCCACTTTGGCCACGTTAGTGATGAAGTTCGTCAGCGCCGCCAACAAGGAGCTCGTGAAGTTATCGCTGGTTCCACCCGAGGAAATCAGTTCGCTAGTGTTCCGCCAGACTGAGCTGTTCATCCAAATCATCAAGTCCTTGGTGCAGAAGGACAAGAATAGCGCGGTTTTGGTGGCCAAGTTGAACGAGCACAGTGCCGCATTGCAACCCAAAGCGGACCGGACCGCCAACCACGTGGCCGATGCCGACGCAAAGTACCCCAAGATCCCCTTCAAGGTTTCCGATATGGACCAGGCCGCTGTGCTGCTCCTCTGCAGTGTGTTTGATGTGGATGAAGATAGGATCCAGGCCGACGTGCTGGCTTTAAAGACCACTGTCTCTCACAAAGCTTTGGCCAAGGATGTAGAGCAAGTGCTCTTTTACACAGGCAAGGATATCGGCAAGTACGCCCCCAACAGCTTTGCCGACAGGCCGGCTTATGAGCAGTGGAAGGAGCGCGAGATTCTGCGCTGTGAAGGCCTTCTCAAAAAATACGCCGTGCCTGTTCACATGAAGCTCTTGGCGGCACCGCAGCTCCCCGTGGGCGACGAGTTCTACATTATGCCGTCGAGGGCACAGATCAACCCATTTTTCACGGTTTTGGCCAAGCTCCTATTGGAGCATGCGCTGGCAGAGTCGATGTCATTGCAGAAGCCAGCCCGCGACTTGCTTGCGTCGTGCGGGAAACTATGGAGGCTCGACCCGTCTACTCGGGCCGTCTGTTTCTATTCTGCCGCCCACATGACAGGCCACATGGTGGATGCTTTATATCGGCCTACGAACTCCAAGGGCTTGGGTCCCATTGACGTGGAGGCGGCATCCACAATCCTCGAGGCGTGCAAGCGCATGGTTGAAGAAGGTGGCCTAGAGTGGGACGACAAGCAGCAATGGAGCTTGCAGGATCAGGAGGAGTGGGTCAAAAGTTTGGGCTACACGTACTCGCTGGTGATGCAGAGCATCAAGGACTGTGTGAGCGCGGTGCTTAGTAAAAGCATCAAGCCCAAGTTTGGGCCGTACCTCACCTTCTTGGGGGAGTATGTGGAATCCGACACCCTCTTTTCCAAGATCCAGGGCCTGGGAGCCCCAGCCAAGTGGGAGAAGAAGTTGAGCAAGACGCTCCTACGGGCGTCCGAGGCTCTGTATGCGGAGCTGTTGGCGACGCTTCCCCGGGATAACACTGTGAGCATTGTGCACATCTTGGATATCTGCGAGGAGCTTGTGGGGAATATCCGAATGCTCCAGAAGCGATACAAGTTCCCGCTCTTGGACTTCCTCAACGTGGGCCACACGTACGCGTCCGTTGTGACGGAGATGTTTGGGTCGGACGCAAACAATATCCTCAAGCACATTGTGCTCCACGTGACAGCACAGGGCCAGTTCCTCAACTACGGCGACGCGTTGGAGGCATACAAGTCACTTTGCGAGATTCGCAGCATCCACGGCCAGGTTTGTGGGCCGCAGGCCAAGTTCGCATTTGACCTTGAGAGCTTCTTCTTCCCGTATCTCGAGTCGTGGGTCAAAGAGAGCTCCGACAAGATCAAGAGCTTTGTGTCGAACGCGCTCACGCAAGACGACTTCCAGCCGGTGGACATTGAAAGCGATACCACCAAGCACAGCAGCTCTGTGCACGACATCTTCTCGTTGATTAAGCAGTACTTGGGCATTTTACGTGGGCTTGACTGGCAAAACGAGGCGCAGTTGGCCAAGGTATACACCACACTCACGCAGAGCGTCAGTGCAAGCTGTCGCATGTATGCGAGCGAGTTGAGCGACATTATCATGGAGGACCTCGACGAGGAGAAGGCCGACGACAATGCCGAGAAGAGCGGGTGGCTTGACGAAGTCAAGTCCATGGTGACGCATTTGGGCAACGACAAGGTGACAGTGCCGCCGTTCAACTTCACGCCGCGCACGTGCATCGGGCTCAACAACTTGAGCGCCATGGTCACGCAGCTCAGCAAGTTGGAGGAGGTGGTGGACCCCGAGGCCGTGTCAGCCACCATGGCCGAGCACGACCCGGCATCCAAGCACCACTACACCAGCCACGTGTTCTCCATCCGCTTGGTCAAGGCCGAGAATGTCAAGGCCAGCTCGGACGCAACCAGCTTGCGGCTATACGCCACTTTGGCCGACACCCAAGCCCGCCGCATGGTGGCCAAGACCCGCACCATGGAGACAGACAACCCCGAGTGGGACGAGGAGTTTGAAATGACGCTCGATGCCCACGCGCAGATGACGCTCTTGTTGACCATTTGGGAGGAGCGCTTCGGCACGCACGGCGTGTGCGGGCGCGCGTTGATCCAGCTCGAGCCGCGCAAGTTCAAGCACGATGGCATCCCGCAAGAGGTGTTTCTCGACTTGGACACCCAGGGCCGCGTGTTGACGGAAATCGCGGTGGAGAGTGAGCGCGACGACGCCATGTTCGCGTTTGGCCGCGCGCACCGCACACTCAAGCGCAGCCAGCAGCGCATCACCAAGATGATCGTGGCCAAGTTCTCCAGGTTCATCCGGAGCTGCATCTCCAGGCAAACCTTGAAGGCGGTGTGTGGAAACGGAGGCAACATCAAGCCCACGCAGGAGCAGATGGACGAGGCCATGATGCCGTTGTACAACTACTTGAACATGAATCTTGCGGTGTTGGCGCAGTACTTGACCAAGGAGTTGCTCGTGCTGGTGATGTTGGAGGCGTGGCACGTGGTGGTGGCGTGCGCTGACGAGTTGCTTCTTCCGCAATTGAAGAGCTCGCGCGCGCTCAAGATGTTGAAGAGCGTGGCGCCGACCGCGCGCGCGGGGTGGCAGTCGGCGGTGTCGACGGCCGTGGCCAACGTGACCAGCTCGATGAACTACCTCGGATTCGGCAAGACCTTGACCGGCAACGAGATCGAGACGGTGATTGGCTGGATCAACTTCTTGTGCTTTGACTTTTTCTACAATGAGGGCAACGGGCCGCCGGTGGAGGCCTTGAAGAACGACCAGTACCAGCTGTTGCTCTTGATTCCCGTTTATTACGAGACCGACGTGGAGCAGCTTGAGCTCGAGTCCGAGCGCCTCGCGCCGGCGTACCTTGAGACGCTTCGAGACAAGAACAATGTGTTTTCTTCCGACGCGGCCAAGTTGAGAAGCCGCGCGGGCTCCATTGCGCGCAGGCTGACCATCCGGGCCAATGCCACGGCCAAGGAACGGGCGCGCGCGGAGAAGGAGGCCAGGGAGCTTCGGGCCGATCCCTTGACGGCTCAGACCTCGGCCGAGAACATCATTCTCCGCCTTTTGTTGCTCAAGGGCGACAAGGCATTTGTGGCGTGGCGCCTAGAGCAACGCGAGAGGTTGGCCCATACCATAGCCACCGAGCGCTTGGCGCGTGCTGCTGCCGAGGGCACCTTCCGCTAGGCTGCTTGCGAGATGTATAGTAGAGTATAAGAATGCTAGACCGCCAGACAAGATGTAGGCCACAGTATATATACAACAGACAAAAAGACAGCAGACAGACAGCAGACAGACAGCAGACAGACAGCAGACAGGCACATGCAGATATAATACAGACGAAAAAGGAGGACTGACCAATGACAAGAATAGACAAGCTAAAAGGGAGGCTGCTGAGACATGCTGATATGCTAAATGAGATGTTTGGACTGCAAACAAGCTGTCCGACCGAATTTCGATCGTTACTTGTCAGCATTTTCATTCACAGTTATCTCCTCCATGGTGCTGTCATTGGCTTCTTGCTGAATAGTCGTATCGTTGTGTTCTGCAAGCACAAGTGTAGAGTCAGCATCGATGGTGGCATCCGGATTCCTCCGGTCTTGCTTCTGAGGCTGTTCGGCCTTGTAGCTGGAGACGCCGTTTTTGATGAGCTCGTCGAAAGACGCATTGAGCTTCTTGATGCTCTCTTCCGCCATGCTGGCGTTCCAGGGTGCAGAGGGGTCGTTGAGGATATGCTCGAGCCCTTCTTTCTCCTCTGTGCTCTCCTTGCGCTTCACGTACACGCTGTTGGACGTAAACAGGTCAAAGGTGCCGCTCTCGAAAAACATCCGGAACGAATTCTCGCATATCGACATCTTGAGCTTCGGCACGGCCCTTCCATTGCACTGGTCCTCGTTGACCATATCAACAAACGGCTTGTGGAAAGGCATACTAATTTTCGCCAAAGGTACCCCCTCGGTGGGGTGCGACATCACGTACGACGTCACGTAGTAATTGTAGCGCTCTTCAGCGTTGGCGTGGTCGTTGATAGTCAAGTCGTCGAGTCCCACGAACTGGATGTTGACCCTGTTGCTGCCCTGCACATATGCGATCTTGAACATGTTCTCGTCCGTGCTCATCAACAGGCGTACCTGCATGCGGTATAAGATCTGCTTCTTGGCCGTGGTGGTTGGGCTCTTTCGGTCCTGCTCAAAAAGCACTAGCATCTCCGACGTCTTGTGATCGGTAATCAACGTGTGCATGTGCTTGACCAAAGACTGCACAACCTTGTCCAACGTGTAGCACTTGTAAGCCTTGTTTCTGTAAGCTTGGCGCAAGCTCTCCTCGTACCATTGATGCTCGATCTCGCCGTCCAATAGTCTCTCGGCCAACGCTACAACCTGGCTATAGCAGCCCTTGGGTCCCGCCACTATTTCTATGTTCATCTCCTGAAGCTGTTGAGACACGAGGTTTAAGTCTTTGGCGAATTGAGGGATCTTCCGCGACTTGATCTCCTTGCCCACCTCCTCGTCCATTCCCTTGATTTCGCTCAATCTTTCGTAAAGCGTCCGAAAGTGTCGGAAAAACACGTAGACCGTGGTGTTGCAGAATAGATTGAACTTGTGTCGACTCTCCTCTTGTTCGGTCTCGCCGAGCGAGAATGTGGACGACGACGTGCTGATCCACAAATCTCCCGATCCGTCCATGGTGGATGTAAATGTCTCTTCGCTCTCGCTTGTCGGCGTGTCGTCCACTTCTTCTTTGCGGGATTTGGTCGATTGCTTCTTCAACACATCTCGCAAAAGGTCGTTCTCGCGCCCACGTTTCGCTTGCGCCTGACCTTTGTCGTCACCATTATTTTCTCCCTCACCTGCCTTCTCTTCTCGAGTCGAATCATACGCGCGCTTCTTCAATGCTGTATCAATGACGGCTTGATCAATGCCGAAAAAGACCCCTATCAAATGCTTGAAAAAATCACATAGTCTCTCTCGGTCTCCTTGGGAATAGTTGGACGAGTGGTTGATGAAATATTCCGAGAGCTTGATGATGTCGTAGATCACATCGTAGTCGTGGAACTCATAGTCGAGTTGCTCCTGTGACTTGGGCATCAACGGGTGTAAGCGCTTGTTCTGCTGCTCCACCTTGACAGTACTGATCTCGCTGACCAATTGCTTGGCAGTAAGAAGCTTCTTGTCGGCTTGTTTGAACGTCAAGCCTAAATGATCCAACGACTTGTAGAAAACTTTTTGCTCCATTTCTCTCCACACCTTATTCCACTCCCGCTGTGCTCTCTTCCATTCCTCATCCTTTTGCTTCAACCTCTTCAACACTACTGGGACAGCAACGGCAGGATTTTCGTGAAGAGCGTCAATCACCTCAAACCCTCTGTCCTTATCGTAGATTTTGCGGATCACTTTTTTGTAGATGGTCTGCGAAGTGTGGCCTAAACCGGGCGGAAGCTTGAAGCTGGCTTTTTGTTCGGGTGTCATGTTGGCGATTCTGTTTGCTATCGTTTCAAGCGTTTGTATGGTGCGCAAGTTGGCCTCCATATGGTAGTCGAACTCGAGCCTCTCCTCCTCGATTTTGAATAAAATATCTTCGTACTGGTTTTTCCGGTGTGAGATGAAGCCAGCATCTTCAGATGCCCATGTAGGGTGCCCAACCCACTCGTCATTCAACACCTCCCAACACATTTCATCCCTTCCAGAACAAGGCATATAGGTCTCTATCTTGGGCAATTGCCGGTATGAAGGCCCGTGTGCTTTACACAACGAGAGTTCAATCTGATGCTTTTTGAATGTGATGTCCTCCATGCTCTGGGTCTTTTCTTCGTAGCCCACAAATTGCTTGAACCAATAAAGTAAGTCAGAGTGATTCTCACCCAAAAAGCATTCCACGCGTTGCACCAATGTATCCTTGTCGATAACATCCTGTGAAAAAAGATTCAACATCTTCAAGAACTCGCCGTATGTCTGCTTGTTTCCAATAGCCTTCTTTACTTTGTCGAAAAAAGAAAGTTCCTCCAGAAGCGAGGAGCTCTTGGCCATATAGCTGGGCGGCACAGGTTCAGGGATTCCGGGAACTAACGTAGGGTTCACCTTGGCCACCTGAGCAGGCACAGGTGTCACCGACTTTTGCTTGCCTAGCGTACCCGTGGCACGTATGCTGGAATATGTGGCTTCCTCATTGTAGTTGTTTTGGTATGGCGAGTGTTGCCCGCTATTTTTGCGAAAAGCTTCATGGTCCACTTCAGGGTTCATCATGGGGACTCGATTATTCCTATAGTTGGCATCCTGAGCGTTCATAGCCCCGGAAGTATTGGGTTGAAAATTGCCCAAAGGGGGCAACTGTGAGGTTCCGTTGACCGGGTAAAACTGTTGGGTTTCATGCATATGCGGATGTCCGTTGGAAGGCAACACCTGCTGATCCTCTGGCCTGACGAGAAACTGCGGGGGCTGGTGGTTTCCTGTATCTGGCAAAAACTGCTTGAAGTCGTTGAGGAGATCGGGAGAGTTCGAGAATAAGCGCGTCACTTGTTCGTAGACCTCGCCAATTGGTTTCTGTTCACGCTGATACGTCTGCAAAATCTCCAAAAACTGCTTGTAGATATCGGGCTGGTTAGCAAAACGCGTCTTGATTTTGTTAACGTAGGAAATCGCATGGTTGAACTCGATCTGACCCCCTCCTATCTGCTGCTGATCCTGGAATTGCGCTCCATTTTGGGCAGGCTGGTTATACAATTGATGGGTCCCCGACATCTCGCCTGGTGGCGTTCCTGCGAGGTTCGGCCTCGTGGTTGTACCTGTTGGGGTCGTCACGGTAATTGGATTGGGGTCTGAGGGATCAGAAGAACACTCGATCTTGTAACCTGGTGGTAAAAACGTATTGAAGCCTTGAATCAAGTTGGGGTGTCCACGAAACAACGAAGAGACGCGGTTGATCACACCCGGTGTATCAATACTCTGGGACTTGAAGTCCTTCATAATATCCAAGAAGTTGTTGTAGATGTCAGCCTGGTTATAGAACTGGATTTTCACCTGGTCCAAATACGACAAGGCATCTTTCACATTTAAAGGCCTATACGCATTGGATGTTGAGGAACGGCTCAAAACACCCAGTGGAATGGCTGGAATGGATCGTGCGGGCTCGGAAGACTCCTTCTCAGAAACGGCCTCCGGCGCCTGTGACCTCAGTTTGGAGTCATTTTTATTGGGCAGAAGCAGCAGATTCGATGCGTTTAGAGCATGATTCTGGGAAGAGTTTTGCGGCGGGTTTGGCGAAGGGTTGAGGGAGGCGTTAGGAAGTGCAACTTGAGAGCTATTCTGGGTTTGAGCAGAATTGTGACCGGGATTTGCAACGTTTGTCTGCACACTAGACTGGTTTTTTCCTTCGCTTTGCCCGGGATCTTGAGCTTTTTGACCCGGGCTTTGGCCTTGGTTTTGCGTCGAGAGGTCCAGATTGAGGGTGTTGTAGATGGAGTTGGGCAAGTGCGAGCTCAACGCACCATAGCCCGGAACCAGAGGAAACCGAGAACCAACGGCGGGCGGCAGACGGTGATCTTCAGTGGAATTGATCGAAGGAATAGTGAACACATGGCCACCGGAGTTCGAATTTCCTCGGTTGCCCAAAGCGGGGAGAGAAGTAAAGGGCACAAATTGTTGAGACGAGGTGTCCAAAGATGTAGGCGGGGGTAACACGGGAGGACTTTGTCGACTGAAGTTAGTATGTGTTTTATTTTGAGGTGCTAGTGAAGGTTTCATGTTGCCATCTTGCTATAGCTGCGAGCTGCGACTCTTGTTATCCAATGCAACGACTCCTCCTTTCTTCCAAAGCGACGGCTCATATTTCTGCCTGCTGCACTGACATGACTGAAGTGGTCTCAACGCGTGTTATGCATGCTACCCGCAACTTTTCTGACGTATCAATAGCTTGCAGAGCGGCCAGCAGAATCACCAGCAATGGCCACTCAGAATGTTTTAATCAGAAAGTTGCTATTGACATTCATTCACAGCCATAATTTCCGGTCTTCGCAATTTGAGTCAGTCGCTCGTTGGCAAGCATCAACATAGCTGGCCGAGGCTAGTCGTCGGCAAACCATAAACCGACCAAGTAAGGCTAGCTGCTAGGTCACCGAAGAACGACTATAGAGCAAATCAGCTCTCGAGCAGAATAGTCCAATCTGGCAATATCTAAAGCAAGATGAAAACTTGCAGTCATTAAGCCCGAAAATCTAGGCCAACTCGGACAGCCTAGACAAATAAGGCCGGCTTGGACCAGCTTGAGCAGTATTGGGTACTCACAAATGCACCGGAAATATTTCTGAAGCAAGCTTCATACAGGGCGCCAACAGGCCGGCCAAATTGGCGCTTGATATGGTGGGATTGCTCGATCATCCATCGCTAGCAAAGCCTCGGATTGGCGAGCATCAGACCAGCGAACACGGGATCATACATACTTGAAATTCTGGTTCATAGGCATGCCCTGGTTGGGCCAGCGGTTCTCTTGGTTGGACATGATGGACCAAAGAAGGGCTTTTCTGTGAGGAAAGACGAGATAGTGAGATAGAAAAAAAGGGCCAGTGGGGACGCGTGCAGGACTGAACTCTCCTGCATGCAGCCGTGAGGCGGCACGGGGCATTCTTTGGTGGACTGCATACTGGCAAAGACCGGGCAGTTCCGAAAGGGGTTTGCGGTTCGCCGGCTCTTCCATCGAACGAACTAAGCGTGCGAGACGCTGCCAGCCCTACGCAGGGAAAATTTTACGCTTTCGTGGCCACACAGTGATGCACCAAGCCCGCACGTGGAACCCGTACACCCAACAATCTGCCCGCGGCACCCGTACACCGAGACCTTGCGCCGAACCCGTCCGCCGGCGCTGTTCCCACCAGCCCGCTGTGCACCCGTGCATTCGCGCGCCCAAGTGACCGATGCGCCAAAGTGGTGGAACCTAACACCACCAACCCGTCGCCGCACCGCAATGAACGCCCCCGATAGATTCGAGCTTTTCATCTTACCGGATGGTGTGGAGAAGTACGTAAAAGAACCGCTCATGCTAGGCAACCAAGTACTAACTGCAGGATCAAAATCATCCCCGACACTAAAGTCCCCAATGCCGCCATCATCAAGATCGAAAGGGAGGACCACACGCTCGCCAACATGTTGCGTGCGCAATTGGCCAAGGATGACCGCGTGATATTTGCTGCGTACAAGGTGGAGCATCCATTGTTTGCAAACTTCGTGTTGCGAATCCAGACCGACGACGACTACACGCCGCGAGAGGCGTTGAAGAACGCGTGCTCCAACTTGATTTCCGAGTTGGATATCATGAAGACGAAGTTCAAGGACGAATGGGCCTTGAAGTCCTTGCTTTCCAACGATGAGTACTAGTTAAGAAGCTTAGGGGCACTGAAGAGAGGCCAGCGCTAATGTGGTTTGCGATTAGATTGCCTGGTATATGGACAAGGATTCGGGTGTTCATGGCATTCATTCTGTCGTGGGTCTTGATTAGGATAGACCTACTTTCTGGGTGCTGTAATTTCTTGAGCGACACTGGAAAGTTATGGTCGTCTATGTTGGACCATGGCCATCACACCAGTATGTTTAAGGTTATAATTGGTGATGGATCAGGTTTTCAACTGATACTGTGGTGAAATTTAAGCGACAGGGTGGCAAGGGGATTTACACCGAATGAATATGGGATTTGAGCGATGGTTTGCACGTGTTGATCATGTAGTGGCAAATGCAAAGATATGGAATGAACAAGATTTGTTGATAATGTGATGATTATGTGATGATTATGTGATGATTATGTGATGATGATGTGATGATGATGTGGAATTGACTATGTGATGATTTTTGTTGTGTGTTCATTGGGTGATATTTATTGTGTGATACTTGTTGAGTGTGTTCATGGCGGGGTATAACTTGCGAACATTTTTTGTGGTTATGGATATCATTGAAAGTCGTCGTTTTGTCTTCATGGTTCGTGCAGTGGAGGTCAGAGTAGCACATGCGCGAGAGTTCGCAGTTACGCTTTGGTCAGGCTCTGGTCAGATCGGGGCCAGAGCCATCAATTCCTCGATGAGCGTCTGATTCTTAGATGGATGTGGTCAAGGCTATAAGGTTGGCTCCCATGTCCATGGTCATCAACAGCGGTGGTTCCGGGTCCCACAAACACCATATTATGGATAAGTGCGCAAGTTTTCACCCTCGAAATGACGTTTATGACTTGAGCAAGGGGTGCCGAGAGCAGGCGAAGCGGGTTTCAACCCACGAGGATATCAGTGAGTATCAGTGGAAGCCGGCCATCTACCGAGAATTCGCTCTCCAATCGTCTGTATACATTTCCACTGGGGTGGCATCACTGAACGACCTGTTTCACATGTCCGCTAGTTGTTGGAACAGAATGCTTGGCCTCTAGAAATGACTCGCTCGTTCGTGCATTGGTGACCTGCATCCCAGTGCCCCGCTAGCTTGGAAGTTGAGTTTCTGTTTACAGGGTCTCTTTCAGATCAGCAATTTGAAGTGGTGAACTGAAATCCAATGAACCCCAACGTATGAGCAAAATTCGTGGAGATTCGAGGCTCTTTCCAATCCCTTAAAACCTGCAATGGTACTGCATCACTCCATGTATTCCAATTCCCTCCATGGGTGATTTCACCGGGGTGGCATTATGTATTTTCCATATTGGATCTACTTGTACCTAATGTTGTAGGCCTTTTTCATGTATGACCACTTAGACCCACCATGGGTACCGCACTACCCATGGATACACGATTGACCTGCAACGTGCGGTTACAAGGTAAACCGTCGGTTGCCATATGGAGAGAGGGGTGGCCAATCCCGACCGCCTATCTCCGAGGCTTAGACGAGGTGGCACCAGTTGCGCCTGAACAGGTGCACCGCCGTGGTTTTCTCAGATGCAGGACGAACCCGCCTCAGACGCCACTTATGCCTAAAGATGACCCAGTTTGAGACTTCTTTGGCGATTAAGGGGGTACAGCCTTGTCCGGACACCCAAATCGACCAAAGGTGGTACCATCAGGCCCCCTGCCGGCTGACAGTGGTGCAAACAGGACCCCGGCGGCATGAGGCGTCTCATCTACATAGTTTAGATGATCCCTCTTGTTTTAGGGATCATCAATGAAAAACGCTCTCGTACTTGACGTTAACAAAGAACAAAAGAACTTAACAACCCTAGTGCTAGCGAAGCACCACAATGTATAGCGCTTATTTTGTCCCGGGCTCATAATGCATGGGAACGTGTGTATCGTAAAGCTTAGCGAGACCGTAATTTTGGGGCCTGTATAATTAAATTCTAAAGGAGCTGACCCGGTGTATATTGTGGGTTTAAAGTGTCTTGTGACCAGAACCTTTTATTTTTGCTGGGTTCACTTTACGCTTTCCCGAGGCTGCGCAAAAATTGGCAATAAACAAGGTCACACAACTCCACCTTTTTCTCAAACTTGAGCCGTGAATAGTTACCTCATTTGGCACAATGCAGAAGACTAGAGGAAAGTCTCAGTACCGTGCTGTAAGATTACTTTTTGAAGATGGCACATTTAATATTCCATAACTATACACGACTGTTATACTCTTAGAAGGTCGAACCAACCAGGATCGAGCCAGGACGATCCAATGGACGAGCCAGCGCCAAAACAAGCCGAACCACCAAAATCAGAGAAAAATGTCTACACGGCCTCTAACAAGGTATTGTACACAGCATCCCAAGGGTTTCTTAGTTTCTCCGGTTGACCGTCCGGCCCGATAATGCAGCAACACCAAAAGCGGATGAGACCATGGTGCGGATTTCATATTTCCGAAGAAGTTTGAAAAGGAGAGGGTTTCGGTTTGGGTGGCAGCGAAGCTTGTCATGTTTCAACCATGCATGTTGATTCACCATCAATCGCTAGTCTGCCCGGGGTGCAGTGCATGCAGAGCAGTCGTAATTTTCGCGCTCCACGCAGCTCCACACTGGTTCGAATGTTTGGTGTCCGTCGCGCGGGGTTAGAAGCACAGCATATAATATACGCTATAAGACCTAGACGCCAAGGCCAGATGTAGGGCCGTGATGTAGAGGTCCAGCTTTGCATAATCTTGCGGTGGATGGTGGTGCACAAGGCTCTGGTATCCACGTGTATAGTCACCCACTGGGGGGAATCGTGAGTAGTGCTTTGACTCAGTATTGGACTGCGCAGGCCCGCCTACTTATTGCACTCTAGTCCACGTATCTCTAGTCATATTCTAGTATTCAAGTTTATTCTGGTCCACGTATCTCTAGTCTATTATTCTAGTATTCAAGTGTATTCTAGTCCACATTATTATGCAGAGGACCCTGGACCTGCCGCCTTTATCAGTCTCTCAAAGACCACCGTTCTAATATCGAGGCCGGCGCTTCGAAATATGCCACACGTCGCTCCGTGAGCCATGTCTTGGCGTGCACCACAGTAGGAGGAGCATGGTATCCTGGCATGGGTAGGGCGCATTGTGGCAGATGATATGAGCCAAAGGCTAGTGTCGTGATTTCTTTTCACGCTGATCCTCCGTCCAAAGGCCACCTATCTTGATGTATTTCTTTCGAATGCTCTGCACCTCAGCTCTGCAAAGCGGTGCAATTCAGCTTTCTTGCAGAGCAGCTTTCTTGCAGAGCAGCTTTCTTGCAGAGCAGCTTTCTTGCAGAGCAGTTTTCTTGCAGTCGAGCAGCTTTCTCAGCTTTCTTGCAATTGAACTGCATCACCAACTAATCCAGAGTCACATGGCCAAGAATATCCGCATCAAGCAACTGTGGAGCATCGGGAGCTCTAAGGACGGGCGCCAGTCACAACAAGCTACTATTCTGCGATATGATTAAAGTTATGTGAGATGACATCTCGATGCTAGTTCATGAGTTTCAGGCGGATGGCGAGCTCGATGGTGGCAATCTTGCCCAAGCAGTCCGGCACGTCGGTGTTCAAGAAGTTGCCGTGCTCCAACACCAAGATCAACGGGTGCGTCTGCACCACGCGGTTGGGCGAAATGTGGGTGATGGCCAAGCCGTTTTTAGACACACAAAACTTGTGGTGGTCCTTGAAGTTGAATTGGACGGAGCCGTTGGTCATTTCAAACATGATGTACTCGGAGTTGCGCGTGTAGCGGTGCAAGAACACAGTGTCCTTGCGCTCGTCGTTTTCCAGCACCTTCGACAAGTTCAGGTTCATGTATTTGGCGAAAAATTCCACAATCTCCAACTGGCGCCGGGCCTGCGAGGGCGGGTGACTGACGGAGTTCTCGATGCATGCCCAGCCCTCGTTTTCATGGTAGATCAACTCCAAGAACCGGTCCAGGTTATGGAGCTTCAAGATGGTATTGTCGTCATTGAACAACACGCCGATGTCGTCGTTGTTCATCTGGTACAGGAAGCCGTACTTGTTGGAGTAGTCCACCCACTTGCTGATTAGCGTGGGGTGCTCGCATGAGGGCAACTCCTTGACGTCCAAGTCCAAGTGGCTTCCGCCCGCGCCGCTCAAGCTGCGGAGCCGCGAAATGTTGGTGCAGGTTTCCGCCAACGACTGTTGCAACTTGATGATGGTCTTGTTGAACTTGGAGTTGAAGTTCAACTTGCGCATGGTGCGGCCTGACGAGCTCACGAGGCTGGTGGGCACGGCGATCTCCTGGTACTTGGCGCGAGTGTCGCCGGGCGACAACGACTGCGGCAACACGGCCTTGGGCTTGTCCGAATGCAAGTCTGTCTTCAAGATCTCCACGGGGTGCTTGGACTTTGGGGTGTAGATGCCGGCCTGGGTCTTTGCGTTGGAGAAGTTGAGCACGCTCTGCGCCTTGGAGAGCTGGTCGCCATAAGCGGGCGTCATGGTCAACGAGTCCTCGGCGGTCTTGGGCGGGAACGCGCCCTTGAACCACGGGTAGTCCAAGATCTCGTTGATGGACGGCCGGTTCAAGGGGTTCAACAGAAGAAGGTCGCAGATCAAGGCGCGCGCGTTCTCCGAGATGGGCTTGTCGCTGGGGAAGGAGTACTCGGTCTTTTTGATGCGCTCGTAAATCACATTGACGTCCTTGGCCTGGAACGGCGGCTTGCCCACCAACAACGCATAGAGCATGATGCCAATGGCCCAGATGTCCACCTCGAACGAGTGGCCCGTCTGCTTGCCGCCAAGCACCTCGGGCGCAATATAGTTGGGCGTGCCGCAGATGGTGTACTTGCGCGAGTCCGTGGATGGCAACACCGAGGCCAAGCCAAAGTCGCCAATCTTCAAGTTCATGTCCGGGTCGAAGAAGATGTTGCCCAACTTCAAGTCTCGGTGGATCACGCGGCGCGAGTGCAAGTACTTGACGGCGCCCACGATCTGCACCATGAACAAGCGCACCTCGGGCTCCAGCACGCGCTTGCGGGTCTTCAACAACTCCATCAACGACTGATTCGGACAGATCTCCAACAAAATGTACACATTGACGTCGTCCTCGAAGCAGTCGATGAAATTGACAATGTTGGTGTGCTTCAACAGCTTGTGGATCTTGATCTCCAGCAATAACTTGGTCTTTGTCTTTTCGTTTTTGATCAGCGCCTTGGCCACCGTTTTGGCGGCGTAGATGCGGCCCAGCGCATCCCTCATCTGGAAGCACCGGGCAAACCCGCCCTCTCCAAGGAACACGCCTCGCCGATAGTCGATGCCGTTACGGGTGCGCACAATCAGCGGCGGGGTTTTGCACAAGGCCAGGAGCTTCTCCTTTTTTTTCTTCTTGTCGTCGGCGGCGGCGGCCCCGGCTGGGGCGAGGCCGTGCGGCTGGGGCGCATAGTGGAGGTCGTCTTTTCTTCGGGTGGACTTGCTGGGGGTGACGCTGTTGGCCTTGTTGAGCTGGCCACTATTGAGCGGCTGCAACGGCTGGGACGCTCTAAAGTTCATCTATAAATGCTGCTGGACGGGATGCTGGGGAGGCGGTGACGGAGGTGGCGACCGAGACGAATCAGAGGGGTTTGTATTGGAGGACAACGAAGAGATGATTTGCACAAGCGGAGGCGCGGAACAGAGCCAATGGGGTATATAAAGGCTGGAGGCCTGCGGACGAAATAGGCAATGTGAATAAATATTGATGTTTTGACGAAATGGGCTTTGTGCGGTTTGTTTGTCCCGACTGTGATGGCTCATCAGGTGAGGTGTTTACAAACCTGCCGCTTTAGGTAAAGATAGCTGAGGGTATTTACAAATGAAGCAAATTGAGCGCGGCGTGCGCGGCACATCCAAACCCCAATGGGGGGGGCCTGCACACCTATTCCAAGCAACCTCGCGTTAGGCCTTGCCTACGTCGCCTCGGTTGGCTGCTTTAATGTTCTTGTGCTGTCCAGTTTATTCCTAGCTAGCTTGACGGAGAAGTCGTGGGTGAACCGATTTGTTTGGTCTCGCGGCCGGCTGCAGCTGTAGCTGCGACTGTTGACAGACAGACAGACACCCTAAAAAATCCGGCTTCTCGATGGGCTCTGACCCCCGCACCTCATCTCAAACATTTGGACAACCTCCAACTGTCTTTCTGTCTTGACAGACTGTCTGACAAGCGGCGGGTTTCTGCACAAATATCTGCACTCGAGAGCCTCGGCGACCCCACCACCTCCAAGCGCTCTTTGCAGCTACTTATAATCGTTTTCAGCGCCAAGGTTGGCCAAGCGGTCTGCCTCAATGTTTCCCTGGTTGGTGCCATGACCCTTGACGTGGCGAATGTCGATATTGACGCCCTTCGAGCGAAGAGAATCGAGCCGGTCGCTGGCATCCTCAATAATGTCGCGGTTGGCCACGTCTTTGCCTGCTGTGGACGTCCAGCCGTTATCCCGCCACTTGGGCGTCCACTCCTCAAGCGCATTGCGCGCATACTGCGAGTCCGTGTAGATCTCATACTTTTGATCACTGCCCTTATTGTGACTGCTCTCAATCTCCCGCAATGCATGCCCCACGCCATGGAGTTCGGCCCGCTGGTTGCTGCGCTTCACATCCGTGTTTTCCACGTCTCCTAGCGGCACGGCCACGTTGCGCGAGTCACTGGGCCCGTAATACACCCCGTAACCAGCCTTGGGGTTGGCATGCTGGTTACCGCGCGACGAGCCGTCTGTGTAGATCTTCTGAACATTCCTCTTGGGTTCCAGTGGCTTTGACCTTGTGCTGGACAGGTAGCTGGAAGAGCCTCCATAGCTCGAGTAAGACGGAGCAGATGGCCCACTGGAATACAGTGGCTGCGACAGGGGAGCGCTGTTGCTTGCAATAAAGCTCTGGGCGGCCTCTTGGCTAGAGAACGACTTGAACTTGGCCCCGGAGTAGCCCGTCACCTGCGAGGAGCAATCGCCCCAAGAGTTGTAGACGCCGGTGTTGCGGCCATCAGCGACAGCGTAGTATTTGCCCATTCTGGAGGTGAGAGTGTAAAGAGTTGCGCGGATGGTAAAAGAGATTTAACCTTGGGACGAAACAAGTGGGCTCACTCCTCAATATATATGGCCGACACGGAGCGCGGGGCGCATGACGCGCGTGCCATTGTACTGCAAACGGTATGCAGGGCCCAATTGTCCACTTGTTGCGTAGAATTCCTGTGGGCAGGGGCCCAGGAGTGTTTGCTTGGCAACATCGGGCCAGACCATAACCCCTTGCTCTAGTCCCCCTTTGAAGCTTTTTTTTTTTTTTTGCCTCTAGCCCGTCTCAGGGTGTGTGTAAAGCGCATGTAAAACACGTGTGCGGCGCACGTCGCACGATTGACCGCTGTGGCGACACGCGCAATGTGAAACCTACCACATCTCGGTGCAACAGACCCGGCGCACACGGGCACGTATTTTGGGGGCATCGACGAAAGGTCTCGTTTGGCGTACTCTGGCCACTTGAGTGACTGACCCTGGCGCCAGCAGGCGGCCCGCACGCGTGCTCAGAGAGCGCGTAGACACGTCCCATTTGACCCAGCGACGGGGAATGCACCTCATGCGCATGGTCCACCTTTCTTATCTCAATGCCCCTGCACCGAAGATACCTCTCATTGGACTAGACCTTTTTTGTTGTTGCTTCTCAGCCAGCGAGAGGTGCTGGTGAGGCAGGGACCCATCCCTTATGGCTATGTGGGCATTGACTTCACAAGAAGTCCTTCAACAAAGGGAGAGCGCGGGACAGGGGAAGGTGGTCATCGGGTCGTTGTGGGGCAGGTAACAAGGCCGCGAGGAGCTAGACTTTTTTCTCAGCGTGGCATTACGCACGGTCGTATAAGTGCGAAAAGCAGCACGGCGGCACGGCCATTTATACGACCAGAGGTATGTATTAGCTGATGTGCGAGGAGCATGCGGGTCTAGACTGCATATGATACCACCGTCTATGCCATGGCTTGATCCTATGCTGATGAAAGGACAAGGTCGGCAGTGCGCAGAAATCTTGTTAATTCCTGTCTTTGCCAAAACATGTTGCAGCCACAGGAACATCATGTTGCATCACATGTGCCACCTCAGGGCCGGTAACTCAAAGGCGGTCTGACCAGTCGTCAAATGGCTGAACAGTAATAGACCAGAGTATGGACCGATATCGACTAGTGTGGAGAGTGATAGGGGCCCCTGACGTGGCCAATGGCATAGAATCATAAACATGGGTCAATTGGCCATGTGTCACAGACCTTCTCTTGTCAGGGCATTGTCCATGGTACAGACCCCAACACTCAGCCATGGCGGGCAATGAGTTTTGGAGTTCTAGGAGAAAGCACTTGGATCTCTAGGAGAAAGCACTTGGGGATCTTCGATCTTTGCGGCACAGTAGCACAAGAGCAACGCCTGCATTCATGTTTGGAGGCCCTGGCATCATACCATTTGGGTAAATCTGACTCGTTCATTCCGCCGACTTCTTGTTGTGTTGTAGAACTGCTCCCATAAACCACCACCACTTCCATCGGCGCCAATTAAGTCCACTTCCATAAACTTCCACTGAATCCCATCGAGTCCCAGACTTTATCATTCACCGGAAACCTCAATCGCAGCCTAAGGATTCGGGACCCTGGGAGGCTCCAGCACGCTTGAAAGCATGACCAGCTCCAGAGGCGGAAGCGGAGCCGGTGGCAAAACTTAGGCTATCAGGACGTGCACTATTGGCAGCGGCAAATAACGAAGCCATCAATAAGGGACAGTTGCCCATGCTGCACGCATTGAGGGCGCATCACATGCCAGCAAGCCTCCAGGAAATGGACGTGATGTGGATAGTTACTGAAGAAGAGCGGCGACATTCGTCCCGTAAATGGCCGTTGGGGGTGCAAGAGGAATATATATGGAGCACACCTAAAGGATGGCACCGCATCCTGCATACCGGTTTCCAGGAACGTTGTCCTGCATACTACATGCACCGATGTGGACGGAAAACATCACTTGATTGCACCAGTGAAGGAAGCGCAACAACTAACCTTTGCCATGGGCGGCGCCAGTATGCATTGCTTGCGTCCTGATTGTGCGCAGATCAGAAGAAGCGAGTTTCAAAAAACAAACCGCCAACCCCAGCACACACCCGTACACCGGCAGACGAACCCAGTCCATTTAGACCGAAACGTTATGGTATCCTGCATGGGTATGGTCAGCCACACAACGCTGCAATATGGGAATGCATTTGTTATGGACACACGGAACGCCATATGAAGTACAATGGTGATCAACGGGAATTGTCAGCCTCGACGCTGGAAGAGCATTGCCACTTCTTGCAACGTGCCTTTCATTCATGCCACGCCGACCAAACCAGCGCACAAGAGAGAAAGAAGAGAGCATCTTGATCCCCATCAATCTATGTCATAACGCTGCAAAAGACAAGTCCATGGCCGAGCTTCTTGAGTTGGTGAGCAGGCCACGTTGCCACGTGCCGGTGTGCACGTGGTACTCCCCTTTCGGAGACGCGCTAGTGCGAGCATGCCTAGCTACACCCAGAACCTGCACGAGACCAACAAGGTGGCTGTCGGAGCCGGAGCGGCCAAAGCTTCGTAAAAGAGCTTCTGCAAATATAGTTTCTGCAATAAAGTTTGCACAAATCTCAGTGGCTCTGATGGGTAAGAATGCTCGTAACAAGTCCACCCGACCGCACACAAGACGTCTAACGTGACCAATGGATATTGGTACATTAGCAAGGTGAGTAGTCTTCACAAAACCGAGGAAGTCATCTGAAACAGACCTCTTGACTTGGACCTCTTCACGGTGGACTTTCCGAAGTTGGCCATCTGAAGTTGGACCTCTTGATTCTGAAGACCCTGACCCTGAAGACCCTGACCCTGAAGACCCTGACCCTGAAGACCCTAACCCTGAATCCTTGACTCTGGTCGAACACCTTATGGACGATTCCTACAGGACCACCCCAAACACATATCCTTAAAAATCCCAACCGGTAGATCCACCGGGTGCAAATTCCACATGCATGGAGCGGACCTATGGACGGATCGAGTCCAGTCTTGCATGAAAAGTAGCCCCCATGCAGACATTTAACGCGCCTTTGAAGGAGGCGGCTATACCCACATCAAGCCCCGTACACATGCGCCGTCGGCTCTCTGGCCAAAACATGCTATTTGAAGCAGAGACTAGGCATGCGAGGTACGGGTCCCGCCGAGGCTTCTCCTGAATGAGCCTCGCTGGTAAGAGGCACTCGATCTTCAATTTGATTGGCCGATCCGACGGTCATTTGGGTGTTTCGTTTAGTTGCGCAGTTCGATGAGTCGGTGGGTCCCCAATCGAGTGGCCTGTGAGGCTGGTTTGATTGGGTTCGCCGAACGCGTCCTTCTGGAAAGACCAGCTTGATTCTTAGCCATTGACCATGGTTTCGATTTATAGGGTTGTTCCAGTCAGGATGGTCCAGTCAGAATGGTCCAATCAGAATGGTCCAATCAGAATGGTCCAATCAGAAACATCACTTAATCCGTGAGATTTTGCATCGGTGGTTTCACTTGTTCAGTTTGAATGGCTATTCGGAGTCAGTCTAAAAGACCATCAATTTGAAAAGAGCTCTTCATCGGACAAATTCGTTTCAATCTCAATGGTTGAATTCGCGTTCTCCTTCAGTCTGCGAATGTCCAGTCTGGATGAATGACTGTTCGATTAGCGCGGCTCAATCAAAGTGGTGAACCAGCCAGGCCTTCCAATCTGTAAATGCTGGGTCTGAATGGTTCAATAGGCTGTTTTGAAGGCTTCAACCATTGTGTGATTTGACGACTTGATCAGATGGGCTGGTTCGATTATCACTTGAAATGGCTGTTCAGTGAAGTCCTCGTTTTTCCGCCCTGAATGGCTCAATTCGAGCAGTAGTAAATGATTGAGCTCGAAAGCAAGTTCAAGCACACAGCAAATGCTGATTCTGTAGCGCTATGCACATGAATACAGGCAGCTGCAGATCCACATCAGCATTTAGCCCACAAGATCTCATATCAAGAAACGTCCCAATCATTCAGGTGAGTGGGGTACCGCCGGGCGCCACGACTGCATGCACGGCGGCTATACTTTGTATGGTCAAGTGATGGATTCCAGCGTTACCCTCTTTTGATCTCTTCAGACCCGGTGAAATTGCTGGGGTGCAAAAAAGCAGGTTGCAAATTGTCATGCTCCCGATAGCCGAAAAATCTCCCCATACGGCCATGTCCGGCCCCAAGATTTCCACAGATTTCCATCCGATGCAGTCTCGTGCCTTGTCAGCTTGGCCACCGGGAGTTGAGAAGTCTGTTGCACATGAGATTCGCCGAGCATCCGAACATGCTGCAACAACAATGCTTATTGGAAACTAGGAGCATGCTTTATTCACCGTGTTTAGTGACCGGGTCTGACGAAAGCTCTCTTCACATTTCCTGACTGAAAAGTGCTAATTCAGGTCCACAGTCCTTATACAGGGCTATTGGCCGTGAAGGGGCATTCCAATATCTTGCCGTTCAGCATGAAATAGGGTCAAAAGGTCCACGGTGGACAGACTTATCGTATGTCTAACACCAGACCCATTAAGCTCCTGGCTTGAATCCTGGAACCGAAACACAAACAGGTGGAGCTCAGTATAGTGTTTGCACGTGTGTGGACGAGTTCTGAACTGTCTTCATGAGTGGTAGGGTTGCTCCCCTTTTCGGTGGAAAACCAAACAAATCACGAGACAATCAGGACAAGGAGCAATGCACTCTCATGGTGGCTGGCGAAGCGGCATGTCTGTGGGCCCGTAATAGGGAAAAATACAAGGTCAGGAAGGGCAAGAAGGAGAGAGAAGGAACAAGGAGCACGAGTTGCTTGTCATATGGCTGCCATGCACTGAACCACTACCTCAAACAGTAAAATAGCGGCCTTAAGTATAAGTGGGTGGCCACAAAGGGACGGTATGGGAAGAACTGGTATTTTCATGTTGACTCGAGGACGTGTGATCAAGACGTTCACGTGGAGTTTCATTCTGGCCTTTTTTGCGGAGCCCCTTGAGCTTCCTTTGAGACTTGTTGGTGATTTTGTGGGGCCGGCTCGATGCCATCTCCACCTTCTCGTCTCTTTAGATCCAAAATCGAAACGTCTTTCTCCTCTTGATTTTGTCGATTGTATCCTTTCGTTTCACGTTACTCTTTCCCCTTGAATTCTTTTCCCTCTATGATTCTTGCCCCTCTATTATTCTTTTCCCTCTATGATTCTTTCCCCTCTATGATTTCTTCCACATTCAACCCTTTCCAATCTTCCTGTTTCGCCCATGCTTCCCATCTCGTCGAACTTCCATTTCTTCCTTCACTCCTCTTCCTCCCTTGTCCGTCTTTTCCTCATCTCTTTTCGCCCCGCCGTTAGATCCCGCCATGTGGTGCTCCCAGAAGTACGTGGACTTTTCCGGCGCTACTTCACGCCATGTTCAGGAGCCTTGCTAACTCAAGGCCACAAAGAAGCAGTTTGATTCAGCCCGTGGACCTGCAGTTTTCGTTCATGGCACTGTTTCCCCTGGCGCTCCCTCAGTACCTTTTGGACACGCACCAACGTACTTGTCTGAAGGTACGAGCCGCAGCTGAAGAAGGAGCGCGCTAGCCATCAAATGTGCTTCTTGACAAACCGCGGAATCCAAAAAACCAAGGCTCCGTGGATATCAACACCTTTGCCATCCCAATCTCCTGATTTCTGCACTGGATGGAACACTGGATGAACACTGGATGAACACTGGATGAACACTGGATGAACACTGGATGAACACTGAACGGAAAACTGGATCAAGCACTGGGTGCAGTACTGGATGTAACACTCGAGGCAACCCTGGGACTCTAATTGCAACCATGTTAGCCTGATACTGAATCGATATAAAAACACAAAGAACTCACACCCCCTACCTCCTGATTGCCCTGGAGGAAGTGGGACTTTAAAAGCGTTGCCAGGCACGCCGTGGAGCGCACCTGCAAGTCGCCCTGCAGGACAATCCGGCACAGCGTTGGCCGTTGCATGGCCTGAAACCATGGCGACACTTCGTATCAACTTGAAACACTGTCTGAACGCATGACCGCGCGGGCATGGTGCGTCTTTTTGCCTTGTGTACGTCCCACCCTCCTGGCTATAAATGCGGCTAGTTCCTGGGCACCGCACCGTTAGTCTGACAGTTCGGCTTGGATGCTCCTGCACCCGGTGCCGGTGGCCATGAGGGGAGGTATCGGCCTCTCGACTTTTGCGTGTCATGCGTGCTTCAGCCCCGGTAGCTCTCTGGGACTTAACAGCTTTCTTGAAGGGGCGCTGCTATAAGGGCGGCACCGTGGAGAGTGCCGATTGGAGAATGCCCGGATAGATCCACGCCAAATGCTGAAAACGCCATCATAACGTCTTCAAATCATCAAATCGCCATCAAATCGCCATCAATTCACCATCAAAACAAAATGATGGAACAACAAGAATTCCACGCACAAGTAGTGGAACGACGGCCGAGAGATTGGAGATTGGAGAACTAGAGGCAAGGTACATGGCAGGCAAACCAGCGGCCGTATGCAGTGCGTTGGTGCAGGACGTTGGTGCAGGCGCCACGTGCAGTGAGTCGCGAGTCGGCGATGTGTGGGGCTCGACGTGTACCGTGATTGCAGGGTTCCTGCATATATATGGGCGTGGCGGTCGTGGCGGTCACATAACAAGCACGATGAGCAAGCTTTCCCTTTTTACCACCATGAGCGAACCCGACGACGTTGCCCTCGCCAAGTTACCCAGGCCTACCCCGATCAAGCAGGAAGATGATGATATGCCATTGGCTCTGTTGAGTGGCTCGAAAAAGAGGAAGCGGTCAAAGGGTGGTGGCGCTCCAAAAGAGCCCAAGAAGCCCAAGAAGCCCAAGGCTGTGCTGAGACAGCCCAGAGGCCGGGGGTCCAACGGTGCAAAGGCGAAGCCGGAGCCCGAAGCAGATGCAAGGTTGGGGTCCGATGAAACGCCGGGTTCCGATGCAGAGGCAACGCCCAAGGATCCCGAGGCAGGGGCCAAGTCCACCCCTCAGCGCAAAGCGCAGCAACCCAAAGTGGAGGACACGGACTCGCTTGAAAGGGAGAAGGATTCCCAGGAAGAGAGTGATCAGAAAGAATCGGACGAGTACAAGTGGTGGGAGGACGAAAAGTTCGGCGAAGGCCCCGAGCGTTGGCAGACCCTTGAGCACGCCGGCGTTATATTCCCGCCCGAATACGAGCCGTTGCCATCTTACGTCAAGATGTACTATGACGGGAAGCCGGTGGACTTGCCTCTTGCAGCAGAGGAAGTGGCGGGGTTTTATGCGGCCATGTTGGAGACCGACCACGCCAGGAACCCGGTTTTCCAAAAAAACTTCTTTGAAGACTTTGTCCAGATCTTACAGGAGTCCGGGGGCGACCCCAACATCAACGACTTCACCAAGTGTGACTTCACCAAAATGCACGCATACTTCGAAAAGCTACGCGAAGAGAAGAAGAATCTAAGCAAAACGGAAAAGAAGCTAATCAAGGAAGAGCGAGACCGCTATGAAGAGCCGTACCGCACTTGTTTGCTAAACGGCCGCAAGGAAAACGTGGGGAACTTTAAGGTCGAGCCCCCTGGTCTTTTCCGAGGCCGTGGGGCCCACCCTAAAACCGGCAAAGTCAAGCATAGAGTGTACCCCGAAAACATCACGCTCAATTTGGGAATCGAGGCGCCTATCCCCAAGGCTCCTGAGGGCCATTCGTGGGGCGCAGTGAGACACGACAAGTCGGTGGTTTGGCTCGCCATGTGGAAGGAAAACATCTCCGACACGTTCAAGTACGTGAAGTTGGCAGCTACCTCCTCCATCAAAGGCATTTCCGATATGAAAAAGTTCGAAACGGCGCGGGAATTGAAGAAGCACATTGGCCGGATCCGCGAGGACTACAACAAAATGTTGAAGAACCAGTTCATGCAGAGCAGGCAAATAGCAACGGCCACGTACCTTATTGACGTGTTTGCCTTGAGAGCCGGAGGAGAGAAGGGAGAAGACGAGGCCGATACGGTGGGGTGCTGCAGCTTGCGGTACGAGCACGTGACGTTGAAGCCTCCCAACACGGTGATTTTCGACTTCTTGGGTAAAGACTCGATCCGGTTCTACCAGGAAGTCGAGGTCGACCGGCAGGTGTTCAAGAACCTCCGAATCTTCAAGAAGGAGCCCAAGCAGCCGGGAGATGACTTGTTCGACCGCATCTCGCCGTTCACGTTGAACAAGCACCTCCAGGGCTATATGAAGGGCTTGACGGCGAAGGTATTCCGTACCTACAATGCCTCGAAGACCATGCAGGACCAAATGGACTTGATTGCCAACGAGGGCACGGTGGCCGAGAAAGTGTTAAAGTACAACGCGGCTAACAGGACCGTGGCCATCTTGTGTAATCACCAGCGCACGGTGGCCAAGGGACATCAGTCATCGGTGGACAAGATCAACGACAAAATCAAGGAGATGGAGTGGCAGAAGCTCAGGCTCAAAAAGATGATTTTGCAGTTAGACGAGCAACAGCAGCAAGAGCATCCCACCTACTTTGCCGAGATCAACGACATGCCGGACGAGATGTTGAAGCAAGTGATAGATGAGCATGGCGCCAAGTTGAAGGACCAGGCCCGCAAGAAGTGGGCTCGAGACAACGAGAAGCGGGAGCTAGAAAAGGAGCCGCCGCTCTCGAATGAGAATTTGGACGAGAAGATCCTGCAAATAGACGAGTTGATCCACACCTATTTGGAAGAAGTGGACAGTGGCAGCGTCCAAGTGACCAAAGGTGCAACGGTGGAAAAGCTCCGAGGCCAGATCGAGAAGATTGAGAACAGAATCACCAACACAAGCTTGCAGCTCAAGGATAAGGAAGACAATTCGGAGGTGTCGCTCGGCACCTCCAAGTTGAACTATATCGATCCGAGGTTGACGGTGATGTTCTCGAAAAGGTTCGGCGTGCCCATTGAGAAGCTCTTCACCAAGACCTTGAGGGATAAGTTCAATTGGGCCATTGAGTCCGCGGATGAAAACTGGCGGTTCTAGAATCAACCAAAAAAAATATAGGCAAATAGATAAATTTGGGTGCTGCAATGCATGGTGTAGTCAGTATGTCATGATGTCTGTAGTTTGTCTGTAGTCAGCTGCCTCCTTGATTCTGTGTAGTCTCTGTAGCCTGTATCTGTAGTCTCTGGCCCGTGGCACAACCCATGGTCTGAAGGATGTACTGGTGTATCTGTGGGCGAGGCCTTTGGACAAGGCTTGGTATCTGTTGGCTGCAGAACAATGCAAGTGATCTCGATCGAAGATGCAGTTTGGAACCCTTGCAGTCAAGTGGTTTCGCATTCTCTATGCACGCGTTGTCAAACAATGAGCAATCAACGTGAACAATAACAATCTCGGACAGTAAACTGGGGCTCAAAACAATAGTTCCAGCAGCGGAAAGCAGATTAGTCCATTGCTTATCGCGAACAGGATTGACCTTCAAGTCACTTTTCTCTTCAGTATGCCCAGATTGTCCTCGAATGACTTCTCACTGGGTCGCGCTCGCGTTCATATTAGCGTCCTCTGCAGTCAAGAAACGCGTCGCAGGGACACTCACCACCAAACGCGGTACCTGATATGACGCCAAAACATTAGTGCGCATGAATTTGTTCATCACTTTCTGTTTAAGCCTGTCAACCTCATGAAGCTTCTTCCGTTTCTTATGGCAACGCTTGCCTCGACACACGCATTGCGTGATGTATTAGACACGGGACATGTCCATCATCAACATAGACGGGCCGTTTCAAAAGCCACATCCACAACCGCTCAGTCAGAGGAAACCCTGAAACTGGCATCCACGAACACATCCAAGAAATCATCCAAGCCACTGAAATCCACACAATCACACAACTCCCAGAGTACTGGAGAAGCTGGGTCTGCTCTTGAGAGTGCCTCCCACGCTCTCCCGTCTTTATCTTCACCCACTTTGCCCGCGCTCGCAAGCTCCTCATCTGCTACCTCATATACGTACGAGGCTTCGGTGCCCACAGAGGTCAGAAACCCGTACATCGTGAAATCGTCCCTTCCCACCAATTCAGTGTTCATCATAGTGGCCGGCGTATTGGGGCTTTTGGGCGTCGGGGTTCTTTTGTCTTTCTTTATCATATGGATGGATAGCCGCAAAAAAGCAAAGAAGGACAAGGAGGTGCAGTATTATAATCCCTTCCAGTACGCCCGGTCCGAAAAGGGGCTTGCCTTGCACTCGGACTCGTCGCTGTACTCGGCCAAATCGTCAATGGCGTCTTCTAACTCCACCACCACCCAGGGAAGGGCGTACCAGGAGATGCTGATAGGGATGGCCACTGCAGGAAACCGCGCATCCATGACAATCAGCCCCGTTCTAGAAATGATGCAGTCGTCTCGCTCAAACCTCGACCTTCCCCTATTCAACGACTCGTATTCCCACACACAAGTTTCGACTCCGGAACTTATAGCTCGTGGAGAGGCAGGGACTTCCAATGCGAATATCTTGGACATGCTGGGTTCACGGCAAAATCGCCCGGGAGGAAAGTCGAGGCCGCCGTCTCAAATTCTAGATGACTTGCTTTTGGGAATCGAATTTTCAGAGGAGTATCCAGCGCTCAAGTAAAAACCGTGCATATATAGAGATTTGTATTATAGAACCTTGAATAATCATGATGCTATTGCCTTGGCTGCGTTTAATGTGACACTGATTTAGCCAAGGATACACCCTGTTTTGGATGGCCACGTAACTGAGTGCATTAGACGAATGGGTCTGTGCCATCATAGTGAACCGGGGTCAACTGCTTTATTTTCCTTGAATTATTTGTGGGATTGAACGGCTGTAATTCAAAACGAAGCGGGGGCGACCTGCTTTATAAACTACAACGTTCAGCTACCCGGCCGTTTCAGATCTGCTGCATTGTAGGCGTGCATTTGTAGTTGCATTTGCCACCGAACATGCAGCTTGTCATATATAAGTAGATCAGGCCTTGCTGTTTTCAATACGTAATTAACAAGGTTACCTACTTTACAGGTCGAATACACATTGGAGCTATCCTGACCATGAGGGCACGCAAACATCAACTTAGGGTGAAATCCCGCAATTGAAAATTTCTGACCAGAATGAATGGCCCCAACGGGCCGAGTCTCACTGAGCAACCAGGTTAGATCCATACAAGAGCTTACCCACAAGAGGCGTGCGTGGGTATTTACAGGTGTAAGGAGCAGGCCCCGCTCTTTGGGGCTAGGATATGCTTCCACCCGGCATTTGGGACGAATCAGTACTTTCTATTAGAGCAGGCTTGGAGCTTTGGCAAGCTAAGTCTTGAATAAAGGTATGTCCTCTGCGGCTTCTTAGACTTGATTGCTGTTTCTGTTTGCGGTAAGCCCTGCGTCGAGGATTTACGAACCTGACTAGGCCGGGGAACTAAGAAAATCGAGAAGCAACCAGATTGAGAAGGAATTGAAATGACCAAGAGCAAAAACGAACATCAAGCAGGCTTCGATGGCGGATGAAACCATGGGCCGTGAGAAGTTGATGTTGTTGAGCTATTGCAGCAATGATGGGAAGGATTATGGGGCTCGCATCCGACGTCTTTCTATGCACCCCACCCGCACATGCTGGTTCCCGACATCCGCGGGGTGCCCCTTTGGAAGATAAATACTCCACCACTCTTTCCTCACACCGGAGCAGACCACATACATTGCGATTGATTCATACGGGAGATCCACAAGCCGTTCATTTATATCCCCACTGACAAAAGAACCATACAGCACGCCAAGCCGAGATGTTAAAAGTCGGCAGAAACTCCAGCCTCTCCACTAGAGCCCTTTTCCCAAGCACCCGAGCATTTCCCGGAAGCTCCATCCGAGCCATGTCCGTAAGCTCAGTGCGGCGGGCCAAGAACGATGCATCCACGATCGACTCGTTCAAATTGCCCTCGCAGACGTCGATCAACGAGTGGGAGTTCAAGTACGACTTCATGCCCAAAGTGGCGGAGCCCAAAATCCCGCCGGTGAGTCCCGAGGCGGTCAAGCAAGACATTGCGCTCAACAAGAAGCAGCAGGTGGAGAAGGAGTTGTTCAACAAGGAGTTGCAGCAGTCGGTCAAGGTGGAGGCCAACGACGCCGCGGTGGTGCACGGCGGAGAATCGGTTGCGGCGGAGCCAGAGGACCTTGGCGACCGGGGCTCGGAGCCCGTGGACTCGTCGCCCGCCGTGCAGAAGGCGCAGGCGCAAAAGACCGCCAACACGCACAAATACGTGCAGCTGTCGGTGAACCCGGAGATCAACAACCCGTCGGTGGTGAACTTGGGGAACGAAGACCACGTGGACCACAAGACTGCGGACGTGGACCATACGTCGGAGATCCTAGACGCAGAGGGGGCCAAAACCGAGGCCCCCAAAGCAACCACGCCCACAGCAATCAAGCTTCTTGCGGTTTTGGGGTTGGGCGGCGTGGCCGGCTACTTTGCGTTTGGTAGTGAAAAGAAGGCTTGATGCTGGCAAGTGTGATGGATTGCGCTACGACGGAGCAGGGCGAATGGAAGGCGCTGGCGGGATGCAACTCGTGAAGTGGGACCCAGCAGATTCACCGTGGGCCAGGTTGGCACCAGCAAAGAGCAAGCGGAGAAGAGCGGCAAATGCTGGGACGGAGGTGTGGGATGGTTCATACCGCACTCAAGACTAGTGCCGACAGGGGCCATTTTGGAATACGTTTTGCCTGGTCTTAGCCGGGGTGGATTTGCCCAAGCGGGCAGCGGGGCATATTTTGGAAAGTGTCCTGTTAGAAGTGGCAATTTATCATGAGCAATAAGGCGATGCGGCACCACTCCAAGAAAGCCGAGCCGAGACCAATGACGATGGGTTTAGAGATGTGAAGGCATCAGCCAGGAAGCATGTAGCCATCATAGCCATCAGCCATCATAGCCATCAGCCATCATAGCCATCATAGCCATCATAGCCATCATAACCATCAGCCATCATAGCCATCAACATAGCCAGTGACTATAGCCTTCAACATAGCCAGTGATCATAGCCAGTAACCATCATAAGGTCATATGGCTGAATCATATGACACCAAAAACTCAGACCAGATGTAAACTACCGCAGACCTCATTTCCTTGAGCCGGAGGAAAGCAAGACCCTATAAAGAAACAGAAATCCATACACCGCGTTGGTCGACACCGATGCACCAAGATAGTGTGCTACTGGTGCTACAAATCTTTTGTTGCTTGAAGTGGATGCACTGTTTTTTATATGTGTAGTATAGTGATGGAACTTACAAGAAGCATAATCGTCGAATATTAATTCTGGAACAAAGGAGGTCGAAGAAGAGCCCTGAACTGAAAGACTATTAACAGAAGGTGTACCATCAGCCTGTGACAGAGAGGATCTGCGATTGCGCAGCCCATTCGACGATCCATGTTGTTTGCCTTTTGACTTGTTTATTTGTTATTGTTGTTGTTGCCCTTGCCACGAGGCTTGCCAACATTCTTGCCGTTGCGGTTATTCTTGCCGTTGCGGTTATTCTTGCCGTTGCGGTTATTCTTGCCGTTGTGATTATTCTTGCCGTTGTGATTATTCTTGCGTGGACCCCTTTTGCTTCTAGGGTTCTTCGTACCGAACGTACCTTTAGCATGGGAGCCCGATTCATATGTCGGGTCCGACGTCCTATCTGAGTCACACAACCCCTGAATATACGAGAACTTCGTGGGAAAAGAGCCATCATTAAATGTGTTGGCAGTGGATTTTGAGCGGTTCTCACGATTCGAGACAAGTTTCAATTTAATGAGTGAGTTGAAAAATGTGTCCAGCTTCTGAAGAATGGGGCCATCCTTATGCATCAACGCAATGTACTCTTGATAGTAAACTTCAAGCTGAAAATTTGGTTTGGCTTAACTGTGGCCAGTTGTAGGTAGCAACAAAGTTGCAGGCGAGAAAATCCAAAAGCGAAACTATTTGACAAGAGGTACATAGAGGCAACTGTTGCCGCTTCAATGGATTAAAGTAAGGTGACGCCAAAGCTGTGTGCACCAGGCCAGGTTTACGAGGGCTCCCCTCTGACACTACCCGCCTGACACACCGGCCCACTGATGCTGTGGTGCATCCAACTCTTGGGCCCAGTATCTTGGGTCTACACAGCCCAAGTGCTCGTTGGGTACCAAACTCCAGGTCAAATTTTCCAAGCCCGTTGTTGATGATACTGCCGGCACACCTTATTGAAGATCCCTAGGATGGACAAAAACACAATCGCTTTTGCCATTGATGAGCATCTCCATGAGCATCTCCATGAGCATCTCCATGAGCATCTCCATGAGCATCTCCATGAGCATCTCCATGAGCATCTCCATTGATGAGGGGCTGATGGCTCATCAATTTCGGGATGCTTTATGAAAGCTGCTTGAAGATCCGTGGAAACTTGGTGTCTACTTGATGCAGCTGAGCGGGCTTTCATCTGTCACTGACTGTCGTCTGTCTCCTCTCTTCTTCCTTGCGGTATATGCAGAGTGCTTGGGGCATCAGTCAGTCTTCACATCGAGCCAGTATTCCCCAAATCCTCCAGGAACGGTTCATGGTTGGTGGACGAGTATTTCTTGAGGGCTGGTACTGGTGGGCATATTAAGCCAGAGTTGCTCTATTGACTGAATATTGACTGAATATTGACTGAATATTGACCTTGAATATTGACCATTGATCTTGGCTATTGATCTGGGCTATTGATGTACTATTCCAAGTTGCATCCCTTCTTCCTATTGCAGTGGTCTTTACTCCCGAAAGGGACATCAAGGCAATGGCTCAATGGAAGGTGCAAGGTACCAAAGACTAAAGCCTTGCTCAGATCGAGCTGAAAGAGCATTCAGTGAGGACGCCCGTTCGTTCGAAACTATCAAAAAGCCATTCTGCCCACTATACTCGGATACACTCAGGTAGATATGGCTGAGATGAGGACCCTGGCGCTACACGCTACCAGAAGCGCTAAGAATCTGAGCAAACCACTGTTTCAGACTGTGCACAAGCACCGTGACTGTGCTAGCCAAGCGCTCGCTTCAGTGCTTCCTGTTGGACTCCTTAGCACTTGTAGAAGATGCATTGGTTGATCGGAGAGGCCTGGTTGATCGGAGAGGCCTGGTTGATCGGAGAGGCCTGGTTGAACCCGGCTGCAATTGCCTCAGGCTAAGCCTCGAAGATGAAGCATGGGATCAAGAGGGAAAGATCCGGTCGTTTTTGGCGGGTGAATAGACCTCGCTTTATGCAATAGCGGCGAGGTTGCAACATCCAAAACACTGATGAAAGGAATATGCCAACGCGTCGAGTGCTAAGGGAAAGAGCTGTTCATTGATGCTCCCTAACACAAGAGCGCCTACACTATAGGACAACTGGCCAAGGCCGCGTCGGGCGCAACTTAAGTCGGGAAGGAGAGATGCAGCTAGTTTGAGGCGTGAATGGTCTGACGGGTGTGTATGCGGTTAACGAATTGCCTTGAGCAGAGCATCGTCTCATGCGGGCACATCGCAGCCAAATGTCTCCATCCTCCACTTGAACAAGAGCGCCAAAAAAAAAAATGATCGTGCGGTTTAAAGCAGGTCTAATAAGATTAGGTGGGATAGATAGAGAAAGTAGAAAGTAGAAAGTAGAGTAGAAAGTAGAAAGTAGAGTAGAAAGTAGAAAGTAGAGTAGAAAGTAGAAAATAGAGTAGAAAGTAAAAAGTAGAAAGTAGAGTAGAAAGCAGACTAGAAAGTAGAAAGGTGTATAGTCTGTTTTTATAGTGTGTAGTATATAACATGCTTGCATAGTGTGTAGTATAATAGTGTAAGCCATACCCAAACACTTCAAGGCAAGGTCTAAAGTCTTCTATGTGGGGTCAGTATTGTCTAAAAGCATGGATACTCCTAGGATCACCATAAAGAAAGAGCCCTTTCTCGGGTGAATTAGCATCCAGGTTATGAGCCGCTCTAGTTCTAGCCAAGAGCCCTCCCTCGACTGCTTGGAAGTTGAAAGAAGCCTCGCTCGTTCTTGGGCGGGTTCTAGTTCCACGAGCAATTTGGCGGTCGTGCGGCTAGTCATTATCTTGTCAGCAAAGATGAAGCCTTGCTTTGGCCAAGACGAGACAATGGTACTTTCTTTGACATGTTGGAGATATCACGCGGCCTGGGACCTTAAGCCTGTATTCTGAACGAGGCCATACGCTTCAACGGCAGTCGATGGTTATGGGTCGTTTCCAGGAACAAGACCCCTAAGGACGACCCACGTACGAGGTGGTCTGACGGCTACCTCACGCATCACTATGGGGGGAGGCGTCCAAGAAGTACTGAAGAACCTTCCTTGCTGCCTTTAAATGTTTGATCCTTGAGTCATTGAGATGTCTTGATAGACTCAGAACAATATGACTTATATCAAAGCGGACAGCATTTGCTGCGAAGAGCAATTTTCCAATGACAGACCTGTATTCGTGATTATCACAAGGTTCTTCATCTTCATCATTGGTGCTGTTCCCCTCTTTTGGGTCAGCAGGTAGGCCATTTCCTCGATCTGAAATCATTGAGTAATTCAATAAGAGTTTTTCGATGTAATCTGTAAGAAGTACTTTTGTGTAACCCCCACGTCGATGCATGCGTGAAAAAGTTTTATTTTCTCCTAATCCTTCATTTCGAAGTTCCTGCTCAGCATTTCCTTAGTTCTAGACACATGCTCAATTTTGTTTCCAAGCACAAGTAAGTCATCGACATAGAGTGCTATGAAAACTATCGAGGATTCATTCCTTTTGCAGTAAATGCATGTTTCATTTTTAGCTCGTTTCCCAATTATGCAATGGTTTCATTTACCACTTCGTTCCACACGAAGGGAGCTTGCTTCTAGCCGTATAGAGCCTTGTTGAGTTTTAAGACATATTTTCCCTTTGGACCATTTTTAGGTTTCAAGGGGAACCCGGGTATTTGATTCATGTAAATGTCAGGGAGTCTTCCGTTTAAAAAGGCTGTTTGATCTGAGCAGTGTTGCGGAAAGCGCTGTGGCTCAACGGGGAGCTCCAACCTCTAGAACTTCCCGGAGTACGGTCACTTTCTCGTGCAACTGGAATTCTATGACCCCACTTCACCTGGAACAGGAAGAGCCTTGTGTGTGCGGTGGACAAGGCCCTGGAAATAACTCTCCCTCCGTTTCCAGGGTGTGGGAAAGAACCGGAATCAAACATCAGCAAAACATAGGGCAACATGTTCAGGCCAGAAACGCAACACTCCGACTGCACGCAAACCATTGTTGGAAAAGAGGCCGCCTGCAGAAGAAACAATCACTTATGCAGAGTATTCGTCCGTGCAGAGAATTAAAGGAATCACGAGCTTTGGTCAAATTCAAGATTTTTTCCCAAATATTCAGACCTAGCAACTAAGACGTTATTTTTAGACTTTGGAATACTTGCTAAGATGAATTTAATATACCCTTTAAGATGAATTCAATATACCCTCTAAGATGAATTTAATATAGCGCCCCAAAAATGAGTCTATACTAATCCTTGAAATGGTCAAGAAAGTTGAGACGTGACACAATTCAAGGTCTGAAAACCAGAATACAACCACCAAAGTAAAGCCCCATGACATTGAACTGGGCATTAATTACGTTTGGAGTCGGGCACGCCGGAAGGGGGTTCCCTATCTAAAATCTTCAACGCTGATCGAGTCGTCCCAAACAAGAGCAGCATGCAATCGATCCACCTTCTCAAGTTGTATGAATGTCAAGTTTGAAGTTTCTGAAAACGCCACCTGACTTGTTCTGCGGTCGGTCACCACGAATCCCTTGAACCTTTTCAAGAGCACTTCGAACATTCAAGAACATTCAAACAATTATTCTTGTGTACCAGATTCATCAGGTCTCTGAATATCCAAGATGGAAACACAAAATAATAAATGGGTCAGTCATGTCTTCGTATCTGCACCGATTAGTACTAGGATTTCGCTGAATCGGCATTTCGTGTCAAAGGTCATTGTCACCCGGTGAAGTCCTGTGGTGTCACCCGGTGAAGTCCTGTGGTGTCACCCGGTGAAGTCCTGTGGTGTCACCTGGTGAAGGTCCCGTGAATGGAAATCAAGGTGGAGTGTCTCCTGGTGGTATCCTTCCGTCAAATCCTTTCTGCCTTTCTGCCTTTCTCCAGATCTCAAACCAGTTCACGTAAGGTGCCGATCTCGCAAGATTGATTTGTCGGAGACAAGGTGAATCCGTTCTGCTTTGAAAACGCTCATGTAACTTGGGACCCTTATGGTAAGATGTTCCAATAGTCCCCTTGTAGAGAGCTTCATTTGGCCCCTCGTCTTCTTCTGTTCTTCCAGTTGTTTCCAGCTGTACTAGAATCTTCACATTGACTATTTCTCGTGATGCGACCTGTTCAGGGTGCTGGCTTCATAAATACTCCTGAAGGCTAAGCCTCAGAAGACTCAGCCTGGCCCTTCCTTGTCTGCGGCTAGCTTCATCCCCGAACGGCCTGTACCAGTGTATTTTCTGTCCACATCTGGCAGATTTCTTGGCGTAAAAGCTTCTTGTATCTTGGGTTGTTGTCCTGATTCGAGTGCTCCGGTTGTCTGAAACTCTCTCCCTGCTGAATGATAAGATCATTCTAGGCAGGGTGTTATGGCTTTTCAAAACGGCGAATGGTCTGAACAGACCCACCCATGAGGCTCTCAGGGTGTCTTGATGTATTTCAAATGGATTTCTGTACTACCGTCGTATAAAGGTGGTTGGAAAAGGTGGTTAGAAAGGTGGTTAGGAAAGGACCCTGTGTCGGTTCAGAACGGGGCTTCCCTTGGACCGGGGCTTCTCTTGAACCGGGGCTTCCCTTGGACCGGGGCTTCTCTTGGACCGGGGCTTCCCTTGGACCGGGGCTTTTCAGCAACGGCTTTATGGAGGGACTTGGCCAAAGGCTGGCCCCCAAGTATTGCCATGCCGTTTGCTCGAGGCGTCACGTGGAATCCCAAGTTGCTTATGCAAGGCTACTATGGCTTTAATGCACGACCGGGTAGCTTGGTTTACTTCTATGTTGCCTCCAACTACGGCCCCAAGGCCGCCTGTGACCGCCTGTGACCGGGCCACACTCCGTTGCTGCGCTCTGGACCTCTCCAGAAGATAAGCGTCGTTTCTTTGCCAATGCCCAAATTCTTCCAAGGACACACCTGGGCGGGACTATTGGCCCCTGCGTTGCATGAATGCATGGACGGCTCAGAAACCCAATCGGCTCTCTCTAAAGCGTGCGCGTACGGACCCATTCTGCCTGGTGCACCTGCGACCACCCACCCTTCTCGGCCTGAAAAGCTCTTCCTGACAACCAGATTGCACGTTCAAGTATAGCGGTGTATAGAAGAGTGTGGTGGCGTCCAATTTATGGTATAGAGTTGTCAGATCCGGCATGGGTAGTGCGCTGCCCATGAATCCACAGTAGGGCAGAATCGTCGGTAACCCGCCTCCGATGCCATTCTTGTCCTAACTCGCCCGATCAGGATCTTCATCGGCCGAGCGAACTTAGTCACTCCATAAAGAGCCACTGCCGTGACGTGGCCTTGCCAGCTTGTCTATAAGAGAGATGAGCTCGCTTGTTCGACATCAACGGATACATCTCTAAGCAATTCAATTTTACTTGTCAAAGAACATAAAAGTGAAATATTGTCTAGTGTTAGTATAAAAGTGTATAGGGTTAGACTCCACAAGGGTAGGGTAGGGTGTTCACTGTGAGACACATCCGTACACCACAGTGCAGAGATGCTGATGCCTGGGAGGTACGACCCGTACCCCAGGAGTGCAGATAGCCCATCTATTCCCCCTATTCCCCCAACTCTGATTGGACGGAACATATCAGGTTGTGACTGGCCAATGAGGAGCGGAGGTTCAACGCCACTCAGTCTGGTATAAATAGAGAAGCGGGAGCGCGCATTGACAAGACCTTATTGATTCTGAGCGGTCAATCACTAAACCTAGTTAAGTGTTGCCTGGAATACATTATCATGACGAAACTGAGAAGCAAATATGAGGACACCCAAGAGTCCCAAGAGGTATCGTATGACCGTCATATCGAATCTCTATTGAAGTCTCTCTACAGCAGAACTAGATTATGAGCCCGTCAAATCGCACGCGCAACAGTTGGTTCAAAATTGTAGTATACACTCCCATAATCTGGAATAGTTATCTCGTTGTCTTCCAACAACTTCTTTAACTGAGGAACTTCTGTAATCGTCTTATTATATTCTTAACTAAGTAATCCTCGTATTCTATTTCCTTGAATTTCTGATGCCCTTTCAATACTCGCAGGAATCACCTCCTTTTCCACTTGCTGGCTTCTCGCCCTTCTTTCACCGAGTAACTCCGAAGAGAAAACTTTGCATGAACTCCGAGGTCGTTCATTGGTGATGCACTAATTGCTATCCATTGCCAACTCTTCTTGCGTCAAATCCTTCGTACTTCAACCCTGAAGTGAAGCCGTTCACCACTCCTCCTGCGCCTGTTTCAGCTGCATCATGTGCCACGAGGACGTCAACGCACCTCGCTCGGTCCGATGCGGTCGTGCGCACTGGGCAGCTCGCAGATGCCGTGGCTATCGGCGCGCACTGTTCGCACGTCGTGGCTCAACAGTGCTACCCATGTGTGCTCTGCGAAGCACGGTCCGAACCGTTCTGCTTCCCTTCCTCCAAGGCCTAGCCCGATAAGCCCCTCATCTCGATGCGGCTTATCCGGTCGACCACTCGACACGACTAGCCCGATTAAAGCCTTGACTTCCGATAACGGCTCGCGTATGGTGGCGCAGTCGTGGCCGACATTTTAACTCGGATGTTTCGCCCGTTTTACGGATCATCAATACATCGTTTTCTTGGTCTTACGCCCTTAAAGAATCTGGCAAAGTAGTGTAGTGACTGTACAATAGTGATGGTAGTGTACTGTACAATAGTGATGGTAGTGCATATACCCTCTAGTCTCAGGCGCTGCCATTGGGTGCAAAATTCTTCTACTAGAGACGCCACCATCGACACCAACGACCATCGACGAAAGTTTCATCCATCACAAAAAGAATTATTCTTGATGGCACTCTACGTGGATGACTTCTAGTGATTGTGTAAATCGACAAAGTGTTTAGGACCAGGGCAATGTGCAGCTCCTTCGAAAAGATCTGGGAAGCAGCACCCATTTTTCCGCGGCGTCGACTGGGACACCTCAGGAAGGTGGATGCGTCGTTCATTCCTAAATTGCGGTCCATCACGGACACGTGGATTTTCCCAACGGACGAATTGGAAAACGTGCCAGATAGCCCTGCCATGAGCCGGGCCCATCAGCAGTAGGCCGAAAGCAATGGCGAAAACGCCAAGGAGGATTTGCCTTTTAATGGTTACACGTACTCCCGGTCCGACTACTTGTCACGGAAAAACGCTTTATAAGACATTTAATCAGGACAAGACCGAGCATGCGTAGAGAGATGTAGGGAGCAGACAGGATTATGAAGCCCCTAGTGTATCCAGGTGTTTGAAGCCGGGTGTTTGAAGCCGGGTGTTTGAAGCCAGGTGTTCGGGGTCTTAAGTGTTCGGAGCCTAGCCTAATCAGCCTCTTTCGGGAATATCCCCGAGCAGGCCGGAATCTGGCTTAGTCAGATTAAAGACATTGAAGCGGGACATGGTTGTGTGAATTTGAATAATAGTCGTACAGTCAAATAGTATTTGTAAAGTTTTTGTAGATAGTACCGATAATTTTATCACGGTCTTTCGTCACGGTCATTCATTTCAGTCATTCTTTTCAGTCATTCTTTTCAGTCATTCTTTTCAGTCATCCTTTTCTGTCATTCATTGCCATAACTGAGTATTGTCTTCCGGAGGTAAATACTTGATGGACTTGAAAATACAAAAGAAAGCTGAATGAAATTGTTGATACTGTTTGACTCCCTAAAATCTAAACAAAAACATATAAGAAACACTCGAATATCTCTCTTGTATGATTGGATCCGTCGGATCATTCATGGGCAGCGCACTACCACTGAATCCGAGAATCAACAGCACATGACGGCAATATGCAGTAAGAATATCGGTACAAAAGTGAGCAGAAGAAAAGGAAATTCGATAGTAGTCCTCACCCGCCAATCAACATGTGCAAGTTATAGAGGTAAAAAGACCAACCTTGGTAGACTCCACGGGTCGTGTGCCGCCCATAAGTGCTCAATTGGCGAGACGCGCTATGACGCCCTGCCTCCATGTACGGTGCGACCTGCTTCGCTTCCACCAAGGGCTAGACCGATGAGCCCTTATCTCACATGGGCCCGAATCCGGCGCAGTCGTGGCCGCGCTTTCTATCTTTGGATTCCCTTGTTTTACGGATCTGCAACATATACATGCTTCTCCAAGTCCTTACGTCCCACAGAACCTGAAACATGTAGCCATGAATATAGAACCAGATGATTCTTTTACAGGAACGGTCTTTACAGGAACGGTCTTTATTTACTTGCACCTTCATCAAAATCATTACATAAACAACATTATTGCAAGTGAAAAGGAAATTCTTGAAAGATGTTGCTGTTGAAAATGCACGATGGTCTTTCTGGGATCCCTGTGAGGTTCTTGTAGGCGTGAGCACTAAGAGAATGACGGATTGATGATTCGTACAACGGGGAACACAGCCGAGTTATATAGAAAGGTCGGCCAAGGCTGCGCCACCGCATGCGGGCCATTACAGTGATTTGCAAAAGTATTCGAACTAATGCTGTGAAATAATTCAAACCACCGCGACAAAAGGTTTCGTACCCCCTCGCGCAATCTTTCAAACCAAATTTGCGTAGTGTTCTGGTTTCAAACATTTGTTGCAATAGTTTGAGTCATTTTGTTGCACTAGTTTGATAAATTTTGGCGCACTAGTTTGAATCATTTTGTTGCACTAGCTTGAATAGTTCTGAAAATCACTGTATCGCGGATGGGGCTTTCATCGGGCTAGACGTGCCGAGTGGTCGTCCGGAAGCTGCATCGAGAAGAGGGCTTATGGGTCTAGACCTCGGCTCCGCGGCTCGGACCGAGCATAGAGGCGCGGGGCGGCGTCATTCCGTGCCTAGGCGTGCATCGCAAACAAAGTGAGCTCTTGGGTGCCCATAATTATTATAACTCTGGAATAAATCATCTTGTTGATTATGGTAGCTTCACTACTAATTATCGACGATTAGTTTGATGTTTACACGCATCACGTGCCCGGACTCTTGGTCGTAAAGATGAATATAAATCTATGGCTGAATCATTTAAACAGTCAGGAAGATATTTAGCAGACCCAAAATTACTTGACAATCCCTTTGATAACTGGACATGGGACACTTTCGATGAAGGAATCGGGACGGATTAGACTTATGTATGTTACCGAAAAGGACAAGTGGACGACTCGGAGAAGGGTAGTTCATATCCAGCCGTGTCCCGAAGGAAGGGCCCGAGCGGGTGTGGTCTTGACAAGGAAGGGCCCGAGCGGGTCTGGCCTCGACAAAGGAGTATTTTGGTGAGCTTCCCGTCCAGGCAGATGCATTGCTTGGGCATGACTGAAAAAGGGCCGAGTTAGTAGAAGAGCCTGGATGCACGGTGTGGTTTTTCTGTGCAGGTGCGAATTGATGAAAGACGAGGGAAACCAAGGCCGCAGGTTAGTAAAGAGACTTGATAAAAGTAAGATGAAGTGGGTTGCGAGGGAGTGAGGTGTGAGGTGAAGTTATGCAGAAAAAGTATAGTAAAAAGGAGGGAAAGAATAGGCTAGAAGCGACGTAAAAGCCCCTAGTAAAATAACCTTTAAACATCCAGAGGTTCCAACAAGAATCACATGGGTGCCTGGCAATTATTCACCAGCATTTCAAATCTAAGAGAGGCTGAAATATTTAGTGAAGGCGTTCAAGAGGATAGAAGAGGAATATACCATGTTCAGGGTTTTCAGGCTCAGCAGTTGTTGATTCATACCATGAAAGATGCGTCAATCATCGACTCCACTGTTTTGAATTTATGAGAGGGTTAAGGATGGAAATTTATTCAAAACGTTCCATAAGTATTGAACACAAGCATTGCCGGTGACCATGCCCATGATGAATCGTGCTTATCGCTTTCGCCGCGTTCGCACGTTCTGGCCTAGGGTTCGCTGGTCCGCCGGTGGAATATGAAATAGAAGATTGCAATTAATAAGACAGTATAGGAAAATGACAGAGACGGAGCAGCTGAATCACTTTCAGATCTCCATATCTCCATATCTCCATATCTCCATATCTCCATATCTCCATATCGCCATATCGCCATATCGCCATATCGCCATATCTCCATATCTCCACTTCATCCAGAGCTTCCAGATATGAACCCAATTACCTCAGATTTCCTTTTGGTTAGACGAAATGGGACTGTATTGTGAGCTTGCCGATTTTGGAGAGAATTGACCAACCATGTAGATGAGTACTTGAACATTATGCAAGGTACAATGAATACAGTCAATTGTGAATATTAGAGTCACCAATGGAACCGTACTATGCTTTGAAGCCATTGATAGTTTTCGCACAGCCTTATGGGACTGTAAAGTGGGTAAAGCAAATGACGAAACGAAACCTGCAATGTACAGTTACAAGACAGAATCGTCGCCAAGTCACCTCAGATGTCATCTCCTAACTAGTCCGGTCAGGATCCTCACCGGCCAAGCTCGACCTGGCCGGAAATAACTCGCCCGTTCGGGAAATCTTCACAATACGGAGCCAACTGCCGTGACGCGGCCTTGGCCAGTCTATAAGTGTTGATGAGCTCGCTCGTTCTAGGGACCATCAACAAATACCTCTTAGCAATTGACAATTCCAAAGAGCTCAACATGTACTGGTTTACCCGTGTATGAAACTGACAGGTTCTGTGGCACGTCAGGAATTTAGGGTTTTGATGGTTTCAAACTGAAAGGCAAGCGTCCCGAAACGAATGCCTAGAATACTCTGACGTGGGACAAACACTTCGCCAAAAGCCTTCCTGCACGCAGGAGGTTCCCGGAAGTTCGTGTCTGCAAATGCTCCCGCCAAGTTCCTTATATTGTGGTCTGTTTATGCTTGTCGGTCCCTCTACATGCCAGGGTAGAGGCATGTAAACCGAGGATTCTTGCGAGCCATGGAAAAGCCAGCAGAGAGCGAGCGTGTCGGTCATCACGGTAAATCCAGCCCAAAAAGGTGGATCTAAAGTTCGCAGATGATGTTTCATATTTTCTTTTCACACTTGCGGCCACCGCTTGATGCTATGCTTCACGAGAAAATATGATTGGTTCTAGGCAATCCCAAAATGAGTAAAAATCAACCGAACTCGGTGAAAGTATTCCATGACTTTAGGATTTGCTATGGCAGGCGAGTGAGGAACGGGATCCAGCGGCTACCCTTGCGACAGCTTAAAGGTCGTTGAAATAAGGAGCTCAAGTGGCTGTCGCATGAAGGTTTGCATCATCCACATGGCTGAACGCACAGACTATACTTCTCAGGCTGACGCCGTGTCTTTGCAGAGGACCGGAGCGGTTGCGGTGATACAATTGTACCCGAAAGCACTGGCGGTTTATGTGGCTCGCCCCTAGAAAAGAGCCGGGTGCATTGCTGCAAATGGCGGTCAAGGAGAATCCCGAATGCCAATTATCCCAAAGTCACAAGTTTGCGGATGCTAAGGGGTACAAAGACGCAATGGGCCTAAAACGGGCGTGTTTGTGTATCCGTAGACTTAAAATGGAACAAATTGAAGCCAGGGCAAGGAAAAATTCATGGCTGACATCTGGGGGGAAACCTCGCGTTTATATACAATGGATGTATGCGACCCTGTATGCACATGAAACATATGCAGCGGTACGAGGGTATTCGGACGGGAGACCGGCTAAACTTAGTGAGTTGTTTCCAAAAATGATAGTGGAGGTGGTGGTGAAAGAAAAGGTCAATATACAGTCCCTTTCCACCGGCGACTAGGCATGGCACTTCATGCAAGCAAGTATCTTTGGCAGCCTTGCGCCCCGCGTGCGCCTCCTGACGTGACAAGATGACAATGTATTTTTAGGGATTGCGGCCTGCACATAGGTGCGTCAATCTGTCTTTTGACTGCTGCGGAATCACGAGCCGCACCAGAATAGACCGAAACGGGGCGAAGCGCACATTACATGCCGTACGTCCTGTCGCGCAAGAATTCCAGCCAAAATGTATAAATACTCCCCCATCCCCGCACAAGAAGCTGTTTTTCCAGCATTCTCATGTTACTCACACATTACGCAATAGCTTTAACTTCGGCGGCACGGGTGCTTGGCGCCATAGTGCCCATTGATCAGCCCCCAAGTGCCCCCGCAAGCAAACGAGGATTGAAGGTGGATTTCGACGTTCTCCGGGGCGAAAGCATAGAAGACGCCTCTGTTCACAAACGGGGTGGCGTGGCCAAGCGTTCCGATGGCTCGGCCTTGTTGGAGCTCACAAACTTGGCCACTTTCTACCAGGCGGTTGTCTACATGGGCTCCAACAGGGATGAGTGCAAAGTTTTGGTGAGCACCGACTCGTCAGACTTGTGGGTTATGGACTCCAACTTTGTGTGTGGTTACCTTGATATGTTTCTGGAAGATGGCGTCAATGCTACCGTGAGCGTGAGCGGGCAGCATCCGCACTCTACCGATTTCGTTGATGGAGAGTACGCTATTTATTATGATGAGTACGACTATGACGATTACGACACAGCTTCGTACGACACTTACGATGACGGCTACTACACTGACGACTACTACACTTATGAAACAGGCTCGTACGCCACTTACGATGACGACTACTACACTTATGAAACAGCTTCGTACGACACTTACGATGACGACTACTACACTTATGAGACAGGTTCGTACGAGACAGATGCATACCCCACCGACACTTACGACTCGGACGACTTCGATTATGCCACCGATGAATACTATATGGGCTCTTACACCTCATGGATGGATGCTCTAGAGACGGAATCGCCCGTGGCCTGGCCTGACATCGAGCCCGAAACTCTAAGCCTGTGCACGCTCCTGGGGACCTTTGATACCGCTGGATCCGACACATTCAAGGTCAACGACACCAATTTCATCATTTTCGTGAATGAAATGAACGCAGTCTCCGGCTTCTACGCCACCGACACTGTGGGCGTTGCAAACAACCTGATGGAGCTTAGCTTCCTTGTGGCCCAATCCGGGCTGATGCAGCAAGGATTGTTGGGGATTGGGTTGCCGGGCAACGAGGCCACCTACCAAGGCCAATCTCAGACGTACCGCAACTTCCCCATGCAGTTGAAGAACACAGGAATCATCGATAAGATAGTGTACTCGTTGTACCTTAACCTGAACAGCTCGGAGTCGGGCTCGGTTCTTTTTGGAGCGGTGGATCACAGCAAGTACTCGGGCCAGTTGCAGACGGTCCCAATGCTCAATTTAGACGACTCGCTTAGGGAACACATGCTCATTACGCTCAGCGGCATCTACATGGAGAGCAACGGCACCAGCATGCCCAGCATGTCCAACATGTCCAGCATGCCCAGCATGTCGGATTCCACAGATAGTTCCAGTGTATCCGGCATGACAGATATCCTGAATGTGACCATCACCGACCAACCCCGCCTTGCCCTTTTTGACTCTGGCGCCACGCTCCAGTTCTTGCCCATGGATGTCTTGATGGCTTTGGCGGATGACATGGACGGAGAATATCGTGAGGAAGAGGGCATATACAAGATCGACTGCAGCCACAAGCACCACGTGGGAAACTTGGTGTATGACTTTTCCGGTGTTCACATCAAGGTTCCGGTGCCGGAAATGGTGTATGAAGTGGAAGGCGAATGCTACTTGGGAGCATCGGATTATCTTGACGCCCAATATGAAAGGCTGACTGTGATTTTGGGCGACAGCTTCCTCCGCCACGCCTATGTGGTGTTTGACTTGGAAGACTTCGAAGTGTCGATGGCGCAAGCCCGTTACACCGACGAAGAGGACGTGGAGGCGGTGGTGTCATCCATCCCACTGGCCGTGAAAGCACCACACTACTCGTCTGCCTCTTGGCATGGCGAGTACCTGGACGCCACAGAAACTGAGAGCTTTTCGGCCACCGCAGGGGTACTCGACTATGCATTGTATCCAGCCAACGCCACTGGGTCTTCAGCCAACAGCACTGGGTCATCGGCCAGTTCCACGTCGATGGCTGACGACGGCGCTAGGGCTTTAGTTCCTGGAGCGCTTGCCATGGGAATGGTGGGCGCCGTGCTTTTGATGTAGCACCATGGACCTTCAGTAAATCCTGAACAGAAATATATGACTTATGACATGAACGTAGGCAAACTTAGAAGCGCAAGAAGCCAAGGTCAAAGTCCCGTACAATTGAGCAAGGGTAAATACTTACCCTTTATTTGGAGTACCACTCACCAAGGTAATCGAAGCGACCATGGCAAATTGCCTGGAAGATTAGCGAAATTGCTTTGAATAGCAGCTGCCAATGATGCAATCACCAAGGCAAATATAGGCACCGAAGGTGTCCCTCTCTCGCGCAGGTCTCGGGGGCACCTTATCATCCACAAAGCCAGGCGGGTGGACGTGTAAATGTCTGCCTTGAGCTTGACCACAGTCAACCCAGCATCCAAAATTTATAGGGCCGCACGTCTCCGGCTGCCACGTCTTGCCAATTTGGGCGAAAACGTTGACAGCAGCCAACAGCCTCTTTTCTTTGCAAAAACGTGGGTGTCTTTAATGCTGAAAGCGGTATCGTTGCAAGCGTGGTTCACTGGGCCGTCTTCTGAGGAGTATGGCTAAAAAGGTAGTGTCCTCATCTGCAAACGGGTTCCCCCGTCCACATGTAAAACAAAGATCTCAAGGAGCGGGTGTGGAAAGCCATGACAGTATTGGACTTGAATTTATGTTTTGAAAAGAATAAGCAGCCTTGTGATTTGAACACGGACAAAATGAGGTCTGATGACGAGAGCCAAGGCCCGGAGATGACAAAACTGGAAAGTGAATGTTTGTGCCTTAAGGGACCATGAACTTTGAAAAGATTTGGACGCTTAAAGAGTCGGAATATTTGGCTTGTGGACGGTTGTGGCGTCCAGGAGTTGGAGGCTTCGAAATTGACTGAGTTATCACATAATCAGAGAGTGGTTTGAAGTGGTGAAAAGAGTCGCGTCGTTCGGGGATTTAGGGCTATATATATATAGTTTTGAAATTGCAGCCATTTCACGCGCGCAACGCCACCACTAGGAAAAATCTGTACTGCAGAGCCGCGCGAAAGGGCTCAATGTATCATAAATTGGACAGAAGATGGTCAGAAGATGGACGGAAGATTGACAGAAGATGGACAGAAGATGGACAGAGGAGGGACAGAGGATGGACAAAAAATGGACAGAAAGATAGTAAATGGACAGTAAATGGACAGAAAATGGACAGAAATACAGAAAATGGACAGGCAAGCAAGTGCCACTTCTGACGTGGTCCAGTGACTGCAGTGCCGCAAGAAAACCATTTACGATTTAAAGGCGGCGGAAATTACGAGCCGTCTCTGATTAAATTTTTTGGTAGGGCTCTTTTGAGTAGAAGAATGGGACCATATATTCGAACATCTATGGATATAGGATTTAGGTAATTGGCAGACCCCTGTGCCGCACCGCCCTGCACTTCCTGCGTCGCACTGCACGGCCTGCTTCATGCACACATCTCCCGCCTCTAACAGTACTCCGAGCTTCCTAAACCATTGCTTTATAACACGTTATAGCATGTGAACGTGCTATGAACCAGTAACGATATCCACATATGGCTGACTCACGCCGAAACTTCTACCGCCTTTCCAGTCTTTTTGTCAAAAGGTAAGAGGTACACCTCCACCCCGATGCAAGAACGCGAGGGCGCATGCGATGCATTGCGCCCGATCCACTGTACTGAGCCTTCGGCGTCGCCATTACATGAGTAGAAGTCGGCATTACGAACCTGCATAAGGTCGTCCAAGTCCAACTTCTCTTTGGTGATGAGGGACCCGTACGCAAGAAGGTTGTCGAAGAATCCCACGTAACCGGGTGTCGCCTCGTTGGTGGTCTTGGCATATCCGTTCTCCCAGGTGAATTCCACAGGGCTTAGCGACTCAGATGCATGCGAAAGCACGCTGAAGCCGCCATGCACAACGCGGGGGGTGTGCGCCACATCGCCAGCGAGACGCACCAAAGTGTCGTTGAGCTTGGCGAAAAAGGCCAAAGGCAACTGAGGTTGAGCGAGTGCTGCGGTGGCGCTAAGAGAGGTGAGGAGTATCCGAGAAATCTTCATGCTGTTCGTAGGCTGTTTCAGACGGGTTTAGGACGGGTTCCAGGGGTGTTTCGGTGTTTGATGCTTTTCAGATCGGCATTGATACGCGGGAAAGGCTCAAATTTATAGTTTTGCAAAATCCCGTCTCACAGCAACCGAAAATCAGCTGGCAGCCTACTCTCCATTGATGCCATCCTTTTGCCGCTATTCTCTTTGTTTCTTAGGCCTGCCGATCTTAGGCAGGTAAGTCGCAGCGGTGAAACAAATATCATGCACATGCGAAGCAGGATTTGGCGCCCCGGTGCGTCCCGCAACAGCACCCCGCTGCCGTGCGGCGGCACTTGACGGCCAAGGCACGGTTAGAGCTTGTGCATTGCTTAAAAGTGTCTCAGGGCGCGCATACGCGCGCGAGCCGATGCTGGCTGCAGGCGTCTCACATTTATATTATCGAGTGCGGGGGTGGCTCTGTTTCACTGCAAGAGCTATTTACCGATCTTGCATTCGTAACAGCAGCAAGCTTTCGCATTGATAAAGCGTGATTCAAAACGCACACGCTACGCACACGCTACGCACACTCCATGCCGCTACATTTATGCTGCATTAGGTGGTCTTTCCATAAAGAATATACCCCGCTAAATAGACTACACGCACGCCGAGAACAAAAAGGGAACGTCGATATGCGCTGAGAATACTCTACTCTTTTTTCTGGCTCCCAGGAACTGGCATTCTTTGGCCCTCTTGTTTGATGCTGCGACCCACTGCAACCGGAGTCCTTTAGCATGAAGAAATACGGCAGATGGAGCCTTGCTGAACTCCCTATGCAGGGGTGCTGCATATACTTGAGACATGCTTCGCGCCTCGCTGCGTCTGGCGTATAAACATAGGCATACGTCGTGGACGGCATGAATGGTAGCAATCAAGAAGTATTTCAGTCGCGAAACTCAAGATTTGATTATTTGGCTGGATCCTTTTTGCCCGCTACAACACTCAGCGAAATGTCGACCTAAGGCGTTCATTTTGTCAAGTTGCCTTCTGAACGGAAAAGTATTTGCCGCGGGCCTGCACATAGTGGGGCAAATGCGTCTTTTCGTGCTGCACACTTGCAATCCAAGGTATCATGACCGGACAACTCAATTGGTGCTTAAGTTTGTTGCCACCTTTGCACGGTACACTGATGCCTTTGTTTGACGAGAAGTGTTTCGTATTCTAGAAGCCTCTGTATTGTGCTCCAGCGCCCTGTTCCGGTTGCCAAGTGCAGGGCTGTGTGTGGAGCGCAGTGGAACACGAGGTGAGTCGCAGCAAACCGTGCGTCAGCACGCCCAAGTCCGCCGCTTTCAAGTGAAGAAGCAGCCAAGAGTGCCGATTCGAATTGCAGAGGCCCGGATGCCTGCACACAGGTGTACCTTCTGAAGAAGCCAATCACCGGCCACCATCCTCCGAGAGTACCCCGTTGATGAAGAGCCGCTTTATAAGCGGCACGAGTTTAGCTTCGCGCGGCTCTGAACACAACCAGGCTCGACCGGCATATAGAGCTCCCCGTGCGCCCTCAGCCTCACCTTGGTCCCAACTCACACGGCACACAGCATTCTTTGAGTGAGAAAAGTCCCGCAAGCTTATTCGGAACTGCTTCTTTCTTGGGACGTCGGGAAGAAACGTGCTGCTTTTTTGGTCGCTCTGGCTTTTAAAGCATCGCCGTTGCCTGCTGCGCCTGCATACGGGCATGGAGCAAAGCGTGGGGTTCTGTACAGAGTCCTTTGTACAAGTTTGGTACCCGTCCATTGCTCATTCCAATTTCACTCACTCTGCTGGTTTTTGAATCACTCTGTTGGTAATTTGACTCACTCTGTGGGTAATTTGGTTGGCAATTTGACTCACTCTGCTGGTAATTTGACTCACTCTGCTGGTAATTTGACTCACCCAGTAGTTTATTTCCCAACCGTCTTTTCCGGTCGTTCACGTGGCCTTTTGTGGCCTTTGGTGGCCCCAATCGTGCGATAGCTAAAAAGTTCGGCACTCGACATAAACAATGCAGTCGCCACATATGCCCGTCGCGACAAGAGGGCCCTCCACGGGGCGGCACGGTCGTATTACCGCCAGTTCCATACCCCTGAGTATTCCTGGGTAAAGGCGCTATGGACCGGCCTGGAATGGTGACTCGCTCACATGAGCTCTGGGCTGCTTCGGAACCGCGCAGAGTTGTGCCGTTTGTGGGTATATGAGCCCTGAGATTCGCATGGCCAGTGGGTATGTGCACTGAAGGCTTGCGGGCAATGCTAGTCTCCAGGTGTGTCGCTGGAACACTTTTCGACTTTTTGTCGGCGAATTTGCGTGGTCACATTTCCATTGAGTTCTTCCGCCGCAAGTGTTAGCTATGACCCGCCATGGTTCTCCTCGTCGCAAGGTTTGCAGCTTTTATTTCCAACAAGACACTAGTCGAAGGCCGCTAGTCAAAGGTCACTAATCACACGCGGCTAGCCACACGCCCATGGTATTTGCATATCGTTTGTCGTACGTGCCGCATAAATGTGCCGAATCTCAAGATGAAGGAAAAGCAAGTAGCGCCGAGTCTTCTCTCTAAACTAATGCGGCATGTTCTAAGGATAACCAGGGATACCCTTGAAAGCAGAGGCAAAGAAGTTCGGCCTCGGGTTTTTTGCCGAGCACCTATGTCCGAACATTGGAAAAGGCCGCTGCTTTTCAGCTGAGCTTTTTCCATGTGAATTAATAGTAGCTGATCATGAGAGCAGCAGCTTTGAGCAGTGGGTCGCCGAGGATGGAACATTGGGGCCGATTTCTGGTTCTTGGCGGGCGATTCGATTCGATAATTGAAAATATCAATCTTCCATTGCTTTTCTCCAGGGACCGCTGCAAGTCCACTCATGTAGATTTGGTTTTTGTAATTGCTTTGTTCTTCTCCACGATTTTGTGGATGTTGTGACGGTAGGGTTCTTTCGCCCGTAGCCAAAAATGAGAACAAAAAGAGGAGCTTCTGACGTAGCAATAGCCCCAAGTCAACAAACTCAATTTGCTAAAAGTGGCGAATCTGGTAAAAGGCTATTTGTAGGGTCTCTGATCGACATAAGCGTAGGGGAATGGATGCAATGAGAGCTTGAATCTCGATGGCGTCAGGGGCGACAGTAGAGGCCGGCGGGCAGCATGAACTTCATCCCTCTATCCCAATCTCTCGTTTTCAAACTCTTCTTCTCGAATTCACGCATTCTGGTCTGGTGTATCGACTCTCATTTTGCTGTTCCTCTCTTCCTTCACTTCTCCCTCTTAGCCCTTCTGATCCACTAGACAAGAACCTAAGCACCGTAAAAGGGAACACGGGGCACTTCGCAGTCTTTAGACTTTCATCGTTGGACCCTTTTGGCTGCATTAAATATTATGTAGAGTCGTGGGGGAGGGCTTCCTTTTATACTTATGTGGCGTGCCGTCTCTTTTTGCGACCGAGCAGTTAGAAGATCCCCACACTTCTGAAACACACAGTGCAGCAAGGTGCATAACACCACCGCGCCCTCATGACTGATTTAAAACGTTTCGTTTTACGTCACCCATGCCCCACATCACTATACGCGTGCCGCCCCTTGGATCGGGGTCCTACATACAGTATGGGCAGTATCCAGCTTTGCTCTGCCTGGGCCTTGACATGACGGAGGTGCAGAAAAGCAAGGCCCAGCGGTTGACAGTTGGAACAAAATCGTGGAGTAAATGTCAGCTCAATAGACTTGCGTTTGGTCCGTTGCTTTGGGGACCCGTACGGGGACACGCACGTGACCCGGTACTGCATACCAGGACCCTCTTCGCCCGTGCACCAACGTAACCTCGGCCGAGCCAGGGCACGCAACCGCCCCGACTGCAGGTTTCTAGCTACTTGGGTGGCACCGTTGGAGACCGATGATGTACGCCACCTTACACCTTTGGTACACAGCACCATAATTTTAGTTAGCAGCGCAAGACCTTGATCTACAATCACCAATCAATTGCTGGATTGTCTATTTACACGCCTCATCCTTGCGAGAGCCGACATAAGATGAGTTAAGCAGTCTGGCCATAGAGCAGCCAATGGCAAACTAGGACTAGCAACTAGTACAGCGTATTAGAATCCGGTATATCAGGGAGCAGCAAATTCAATTGATACAATCGAAAAAGAACACTAACGGGGCAGTAGCAAGTAATAGCACGCAGTATCGATTATGCAGTCACACGAGTCCAAGCGGATGGCACTAACAGGTTGAAGCATCCACACGGGCGGCAGTAAGTGTGATGTGATATGCTGACAAGGACAACCATCGGAATTGAGAGGGTAACAAGAACATCCAGGTAACACACATCAAAGTAACACACATCCAGGTGACACAGACCCAGGCTTCACACATCCAAGAGTAACAGAATCACAACCAAAACTAGCCGCTCAGACCAGCGCCACCAGCTAAATATAAATAAAGAAGCTAGTAATGGCGGGAAGCTTCCTGGCATGCCTTCAACTGCTGCAAGTAGTAGTCGCATACTTGCATGTTGCCACCATTGTCTTCCAAGCACTTGGTAAAGGTTCTGGCATCGCCTTCGCAGGAGCGGGCTTGCTGCTGGTAGGTTTGCTGTTGCTGCTGCAGGGCCAAGTCTTGTTGGGGAGCCTCAGCAGGAGCGGAGGAGCCACCGAACATGGAGGTGATGCCAGCGCCCAAGGTGTGGCCAATGGTGGAGCCCACGGCCACTCCGGCAGCAGTGGAGGCCATTTGGCCGAATAAGCCGGGCCCTTGTTGCGTTTGGGCGGGCTGGGACACGGCGGCGGGGCGCGAGTGGGGCATGCTAGACACAGGGGCTGTGGCCGTGTGGGCGGAGCGGGCCTGGGTCTTGACGGGGGCGGATCTTCTTTGTCTGGGCATTAGCGATTCGAGATGGGGAAGAAGAAGGTGGCCAAAAAACGGGCGCCTGGATGTTTAAGTACGGGGCGCGGAATGTCGCGGAATGGCGCGGAATGTCGCGTGTGCTGTCACGAGCCGAGGGCAAATGTCGCGCCCTCCTCTTGCGTGTGATTACGCGCGAGCCACCCAATTCGACACATGTCCCGGAACTCACGGGCGCGTAATGCACATGCAGGTGCGCCCTCCTGGCTGCAATTTGGGGCCAAAACTCGTCCGCCTGTCAAAAAAGTCAACAGTCCACACTGCCCACGCCTGTATGCACCTTTACGCACCTGTACACGCCTGTACGCACCTGTCCACGCCTGTCCACACCTGTCCACACCTGTCCACACCTGTCCACACCTGTCCACACCTGTCCACACCTGTCCACACCTGTCCACACCTGTCCACACCTGTCCATACCTGTCCACACCTGTCCACACCTGTCCACACCTGTCCACACCTGTCCACACCTGTCCACACCTGTCCACACCTGTCCACACCTGTCCACACCTGTCCACACCTGTCCACACCTGTCCACACCTGTCCACACCTGTCCACACCTGTCCACACCTGTCCACACCTGTCCACACCTGTCCACACCTGTCCACACCTGTCCACACCTGTCCACACCTGTCCACACCTGTCCACACCTGTCCACACCTGTCCACACCTGTCCACACCTGTCCACACCTGTCCACACCTGTCCACACCTGTCCACACCTGTCCACACCTGTCCACACCTGTCCACACCTGTCCACACCTGTCCACACCTGTCCACACCTGTCCACACCTGTCCACACCTGTCCACACCTGTCCACACCTGTCCACACCTGTCCACACCTGTCCACACCTGTCCACACCTGTCCACACCTGTCCACACCTGTCCACACCTGTCCACACCTGTCCACACCTGTCCACACCTGTCCACACCTGTCCACACCTGTCCACACCTGTCCACACCTGTCCACACCTGTCCATACTCGTACACCTCCGTCTTTAGCCAGGCTTCAACGGAAAAGAGCCCAAGATGCTTGAAGCAGCAACGACAACATTGGAGGTCACATTCTAGACCACTGCATTGGCCCCAGTGTAATCTCTAGAGGTTCAAACCCCTAAGATCCAATGTTTCACATGACTGTATGGTGACGATCCTTGACCTCATAAATGACAAAAAGGTGTATTCATTATACGAGATGCAAGTCCTTGCCTTTTGTTTCACGTTTGAATGTCGTTTATGCTACGTTTGTTTCAAGTTTTTTACGTCTGTTTCAAAAGGCTGGACTGCATTTCAGGGTGTTTCACTTGGTATAAGGGATTACAAGCGACAACCAAGAGAGCAAGCAACTTCAGCCACATTCAGTAAGCCACAAATCCCACTGGATTAGGGGTACGAGAACAACTTGAAACACTGCTCTTTTTCAGCCAGTGTATCGTTGCGGATTCAATATCCTGATCCGGATCACGGACCCTCGGCCCATGCCAAAGTCATGTGACACCCGAACAGCCACCTGGGCCAAGCCACCAGCGATGGCTAATCTAGGCGGTGCAATTATCCGTAGGACAGCATGTGCACTGCCTAGATGAGACACAGGATCAGCCGTTAGTCATTCAAGAACACATCCACAGGGAGCTGTAGAAGCGTCACGAGCCGTAGCCGTAGCCGTGCACCCATACACCCGTACACCACAAGCATGGCGCCAGTCAAAATCCGTGAGGCAGTCAAAATCCGTGAGGCAGTCAAAATCCGTGAGGCAGTCAAAATCCGTGAGGCAGCCAGAATCAATGAACACAAACAGTTTCCGAACCAACCAATAAGCCGGAATCAATGCCCATAGGTCTCAAGGGGCAACCAATGGCCGCAAATCCATGGCTGATCCATGGCTGATCCATGGCTGATCCATGGCTGCTATTACGTTTCACAGTCCGGGAAAACCACGGAACATCCCGGAAAATTAGAGCTAATGCTCCCCAGTGGCATGGAATAGCCCATGGTATTTAATGAAGACACGTTGGCATCGAACAGTGCTTTGAATTTGCTTTGCCGGGAAGCTTTGTGGGGCGCCAGGGGCGGAGCATCGCAACACAGTGCTGGGAGAATGGAGACCTGGAAGGGGGAGCCGGGGGCCTTTTATACATGGGAAGGGGCCTGCATGCAGGCGAGCGCTTTTGTGGCCTGCAGCTCACAGCTGCAGAGGTCCAAGGCCAGGTTCCAGCATGGAACGCTGGCTCAAAAGCGCCCTAGGTTGAAGCCTCGTGCTGCTACCGCGACTGGTTGCGGTGCGAGTCCATGTCTGCGGCGCGGGTCTACAGTTGCGGCGCGGTCTACAGTTGCGGCACGGGTCTACAGCTGCGGCACGGGCCTGCGTGCCCCCACTGACCTCCATCCTCAGTGCCCCCTGACCGCTCCTGGCCATGGCCTTCAAGCACGTGGTGCGCCTCTACGCCACCCAGCGCAACCTATACGAGGTGCTTGAGCTACCGCCGGGCGCCGGCATGCAGGATGTCAAGCGCCAGTTCAAGGTGCTCTCCAAAAAGTACCATCCCGACGTGAACCTGCACTTGGACCCGGAGGCCCAGGACCGCAACCGCCAGAAGTACGTGGCCATGGTGCTGGCCTACGACACGCTCAAAGACGCCGCCAAAAAGACCGAATACGACGCCTCGTTGTCCCTGGCGGCCGGCCCCGTGTGCCACACCCGCCCCAGCTGGCACAGCGACCGCTACGGTGACGCCAGCCCCTACTCGCGTGGGAGTGCGCAGCGCAAGTCCCCGTCCGGGTACTCGTACGCCCGGCATCGGGTCCACAACTTCTACACGGGCGAAGGCGGGACCGAACTGCATTTTTCCGGCATGCACCGAAACCACGACCGCTTCGACGTGCCCCACTTCGACTACAATGAGCACCTCTCCAAGCTCCTCAAGTTCGAGCAGCGCATCATCAACAAGCGGCTCTCGGACGCGGACCGCGAGGCCATCATCCGCCAGTTGGCGCCGGACGGCGACATATCCAAAATCAACGAGGAGACCTTCACCAAACACTTGATGAGACAGGCCAGGTCGCGTCCCACGGCCGCGCACGTGCACCGCCACGTGACCCCGCCCGCCTCCCACGCCCACATGTACCAGGGCACGACCGACTCTTCTTTTGGGCTTACGGCGGTGTTGCTAGCGGGCGGCGCAGGCCTGGTTTATTTGATTTACCAGGCGTTGACGTAGGCCGGTTGCGTGGCCTGGGGGCACGTTACCCACATCAGTTGAGCTTATCCGTTGAGCTTACCCGTTGAGCTTATCCGTTGAGCTTATCCGTTGAGCTTATCCGTTGAGCTTATCCGTTGAGCCAATCCGTTGAGCTTGGGACGTCGGCAATGTCATTAAACACCTACACGCGAGCCTTGAGAGCCTTCTCATCTATGTAACAATATGCAACTAACGGTCAACTTCTCCGAAAACCAAGTCCATGGTACCAATGATGGCAACAGCATCTGCCAACAAGTTTCCACGGGAAACATGGTCGAATGCACCCAAGTGGGCAAAGCCCGGGGCCCGGATCTTACATCTGTAGGGCCTCTCGCTGCCGTCCGACACAACGTAAACCGCCATTTCTCCCTTGGGGGCCTCGATGGCCGTGTACGTCTCACCAGCAGGAACGGCGTAGCCCTTGGTAAAGAGCAAGAAGTGGTGGATCAATGCCTCCATGTCCTCCTTCATGAGCGACCTCGAAGGTGGCGAGACCTTGTAGTCCTCGACCTTGACGGGCCCCTCGGGCATGTCGTTGATGCACTGCTCGATGATTCTCAAAGACTGCCTGAACTCGGTCATTCTGCACAAATAACGGTCGTAGCAGTCTCCGTTGTAGCCCACTGCCACATCAAAGTCCACCAAGTGGTAGGCGTCGTAGGGCTGGGCCTTTCTGATATCGTAGGGGATTCCCGAGCCTCTGAGCATGACTCCCGACATGGAGTAGTTCAACGCATCGTCGGCAGTCACCACACCAACGTCCTGGGTTCTGGCCTTCCAGATCCGGTTGTCGGTGACCAACTCCTCGGTCTCGTCGATTCTGTCACCGAACTGCGTGGCCCACATGTAAATATCGTCCAACAAGCCCACGGGCAAGTCCTGCGAAACACCACCGGGCCGCACGTAGGCGGTGTGCAATCTGGCGCCACTGACTCTCTCGTAAAACTCCATCAACTTCTCTCTCTCCTCGAAGCCCCACAAGAAGGGCGTCAATCCTCCCACGTCCATAATGTGCGACAAGACCGACATGCAGTGGTTCAAGATACGCGTGATCTCGCCGAACATGGTGCGCACGTACTTGGCCCTCAAGGGCACCTCGACGTTCAATAACTTCTCCACCGCCAACGCAAACACCAACTCGTTGGTCATCATGGACACATAGTCCAACCGGTCGAAGTACGGCAACGCCTGCATATACGTCTTGGATTCGATCAACTTCTCGGTACCACGATGAAGCAAGCCCACGTGGGGGTCGGAGCGCACAATCTCCTCGCCATGCAACTCCAAGATCAACCGCAACACTCCGTGCGCGGCTGGGTGCTGGGGCCCGAAATTGATTGTGAAGTGACGCACCTTGGTGTTCTGCTTTTCCACATTGGTGGGGTCGTCGTCGCGGTTCCACGTCATGTCCGTTTCATCCATGGCTTCGGTGAATGTGGTTTTGCCAAGGATGTAGCCATCTGGGCTCACAGTTTCGGGCGTCTGGCCCAAGGCATTCGTGAATGGGGGTTTTGGGGCGGCCTCGGCAAGGCGGCTCACTCCCGCGGAGAGAGGGCGGGATCCGGCCCATGGTTTGGGCATCGATTGCTGGCCCAAGAAGCTGTTGGCCAAGTACTGGCCCAGGGCACCCAGGAGGCGTTGGGGCCGCAAGGCGCTGCCTAATGTGAGGGATCTTCTGAGCATGCTTCACGCCGGATGGATGGGGCGGCGGATACCTGTGCTGGATTATACGGCGCTATGTGTGCGCTGCTGGATAAGGGCTGCTAATTGAAAGGGAGGGAGGAGCTGCGGCGTGATTGGCTGTAACCGTAGATTGACAGAAGCACCACTGATAAATGCCGTTGGTAATGGAGCAGAGATGGGCCGCTGGTATTGGAGCTCAGATAGGCCGCTGGGTTTGGAGCTGGGCGGGTGTAGTCGATAGCTGAGAAAAAAGCGACAAAACGGGCGCGGCCATTGGATAGCGGACACCCGTGCACTTCAAACACCCGTGCACCCTCGGCGCCAGTGCACCAAGATACACCCGTGCCTCCGCGCGCAGCCACTTCTCCTTAGCGCCCGCGTTATCGTCCTTCTCCATCCATGTCTTTTTCCCCCGTCAATCTTCCCTCATAGACCCCCACTTCAGTTGCTGCATACTAGCATCAGCAATGTGGTCTGCTGTTGCCCTATGACTCTTGATCCCTGTTTTCGTCGCTGGTCCTCGTGATTCCCCATGTATTGGCACAGCGGCCATAAATGCCAACATTCGGGCTGGTGGCACGACCTTGTGGACAAATTGATCATTGATGTCATGGCGACAAGGCATTGAATGGCTCACTTCAGCCATGAGTGAGGAGGTTTCCATGTGGCGTCGTTTTCTTTGAAGCCTTATGCGCTCTGCAATGGCTCGAGGGGATCGCTGTGCTCCCAAACCACCCAGATCGGATTGCCACTGACTCTGTGGATTCATGTTGCAGCGGAGCAGATGGAGATTTTGAGTGCCGGTAACAGTCAGAATGAATTGGTTCTGACTGTCAATGGAGATTCCTGGTCGTGCTGGTGTCACTGCTCGAAGTGACTCAGAATGTGGTCCCCTGAGAAACGCTGCCGGGAAATCAACCCAACTAGAGCTATTTACCCCAGATTATCCTCTAACAGTGACTAAAAGTACTCAGCAAAGGGGGATTTGGGGAGTGGCTTCGCATGAACTCACTAGAGTCGTCTTGAGAGTCCATTATTGAACACCAGAGGAATCAGCAATCAAAATCCATTCAACCATATGGTTTCGTTCCTGGTCTGTGGCATTTGCACGCAGAGTCCCAAGTGGTATGGGGTTGACCTTGGTTCATGCGGTGTTGGTGGCGACTCGTTCCTAACCGTCACTGCACCCAATTGTTGAGCCCTGGGTACCGCACTACCCATGATGGGTCTGAAGTCCTCCGTTTCTTGGTCTAGGTCCATGTCCTGAATAGCAATGTGCCAAAGTCAAGGAATACATTAAAACTTAAGAGTGTGATATAAAGAGGCCATTTTGCGAGGCCATTACAAAGAGATTAAAGAGGCCAATATAGAGGGGATTATGAAGAGACCAATACGTCTCAATGCAAGCTCATGAATTGGAAGCTTAGAAGGAACTCATGCTCTGGGAACTCAGCCATGAGTATATTCCACCTTACCACACTACCGATCCATTAGTACAGTCGGGGGTTACATGATCTTCCCTGTTGTGCAGAAGGCGTTTCAAGGTATGATCAAACAGGCTACGATTGTCAAAGGTCATTGCCTTCTGGATCGGAAGCGGGCGTGTGATTACCCAAAGCTCTTGGGAGAATTAGTTCCCGTGCCCACTACAAGATTTCAGGAAAGCTAGCGAGATATTAGGTGTCTGGAATGCAGAGAAGTCAAGATCTGGATGAAGACCTACGCAACCTGACGTGGCCTGATCCACTCCCCGCTCCACGGGATGTTTCTTCCGTGGTCACGAGTTCCTGATTCATCGGAGCGCTGTGAGGCCCCAACGATGATGGAATGACATGTTACTTTATACAGATGATGATTGAAGTCTAAGAGGAGAAAAGGAGAAATGGAGAAAAAGCCCGGGTGGAGAGGCATGCGGATGCAGGACCACATGACAGCAAGTGGACCAGACAAACCAGGACAGCTCCGGATACCTGGCGCTCCAAGTTACCTGGGTGTATACGGTAACGGTCAACACCAGCAGAATGGACAAAGGCGTGCGCGCATCAAAGCATGGCACTTCTAGAAGCTTGGGTGGGTCGGGAACAGGAGCCTTCTCTTGCCTCGCGTCTGCGTTTTTTGATCCTCTGGTTTTGTCAGTGGGCGTCTGCCCTTGGGTGGGAACGGATCTTCTCAGAAGCCAACGTTCCAAAGGGCACTTTGCCTCTTTCACGCATGCACGTTGGTCAAGCGCATGGTAAGCGGTTTCACGGTCTTGGCTTCCGCCAACAGTCCATATCCAACCACGTGTTCTTGAGAGTTGACACTCCGTGATCAATGCCAACAACGAGTGACCCATACTGCCAGCCCTAAATCAAGAGCACGGAGCCGGCCACACCCACGGCGAGCGCGGCCCACCCCACCAGCCGAGCTGCTTCGTCCGCCAAAGATGTGGAATTGGATTTTGGCCCGGAGATGTCGGCAGAGGTCGACACACTCTCTGCACTTGAAGTCTCTGCACCTGAAGTTCCTGAACCTGAAGTCTCTGCACCTGAAGTCTCTGCACCTGAAGTCTCTGCACTTGAACTTTGGTGGAGTCTCGTTTCAGAGTAGCCCGGCGCTTTGACCGCCAGCGGAACCGTGGACTCCACCGCCTGTACGTCCAGGTCCTCGGAGTAGCGAGCCTGAGCCAACGAGATCTCCATGTTCTCCAAGTTGAACACCGCGTAGGCGTGGCGAAGGAAGTCGGTGCCCAAGATGGCAACGGAGCCGCCATCAGTCCGGCGAAGGTCGCTTACTCCCAAGTAGCACTTGCCGTCAATCTCGAAAACCATTTCCGCCAATGGCACCTTGATGTTGATCCCGGAAAAGTCGTAGACCAAGTTGCCCGTGGTGCTTTTCTTGCTGCAGTCAACCTGGTATACAGCGTCCGCATCCATGTACTTGCCGTTCATCGAGTCCGCCAAAACCTGTAAGACCCATGGGGGCCAATTCTGGAGGGCCGAGCCTGTATCCAATAGGGCAAGCATAGATCTATCGGAGAGGGACACTTTGGAGATGGTCGAGTTGGAGATGGTCGATTTGGAGATGGTGGAGCCGTTAGTTTCCAAGTATATGCCGTTGAGCACAAGAGGCATGTTAAGACCGAAAATCAGGCGGGCATCTTCGAGCACCGGCACCGTCTGTAACTGGCCCGAGTACTTGGCGTGGTCCACGGCACCAAAAAGAACAGAGCCCGATTGCGAGCCGTTCAGGTTGAGATACAACGAGTAAGCCACCTTGTCGATGTAGCCCTCGTTCTTCAACTGCTCGGGGAAGTTCGTGCACAGGTTGCGGTCGTCGGGATACCCAAGGCCCAACACGCCCTGCTCCGAAGTGCCCCACTTGGCCACGCCAAAGTCGAGCTCCACCAGCGCTTCGGAAAAGCCCACTGTGTCGGAGCCCCAGAAGCCCTGGACGATCTTCCCGTTCGTATATTGCACTTGGAACGGCTCCTCGGTTCCGTTGGCCTTGAACGTGTCGGAAGCGGCGGTGTTAAAGGAACCCTGCTGTGTGCACACGCTGGCGTAGTCCATACCATTGTCCGGCCAAGGAAGAACGGTCGCCGCCACTTCGTCAATCCCTAAACTCTCGCTGTCACTTGCAGAATAAAGGTCCGTGTCATCCAGATCGGGCTCCATGGAGACCGCGTCAGTCTCGTACGAAACAATGGCTGTTTTGGAATATTCGTCTTCGCCCGGAGCAGGCTTAAGCGATTCGCCGCATTCAAAGTCGCTGGCCATGACCCACGTATCCGGCTCATAGCTGTTCACCAAGACCTTGCATTCATCCTTGTTGGAGCCGACGTAAAGAACCGCCTGGTAGAAGGTGACATTATTGGTGATCTGCACCAGCGGCGAGCCATTAGACCGCTTGGCGATGCCGGGCCGATTGTGAACGGAGGCGTCGTCGAAGGAATTGCCATGTAAAACTTCGAAATCCATTCGTAAGTCCCGTTTGGTGGGAGGGGCGCGAGGCGGTAGACCGCCAAGCACCATGGCCGCCGACGATAAAGCGAGTGCCCAGGATGCGAGCAACATGAGTGTTGTGGGTACTTGAAGGAGCGGATGACGGAGTACTTATGGTTTTAGTGGGAATTTCCACCTGATACGTTGCTGCATGCACCCCGTAAATCTGCACCTGCGGCCCAATCAGGCTACCCCAGTGCGGCTTGGTATGAAGTTCATGCATGGATGTTTGGGTCGCGCGCGCTTCTCGCGCTTCTCACGTATGCACGTCGAGACTAGCTCGAGCTCGTACAGGATTGTGAATGCGGGGGTGTAAGAATGACAGCCGTCGGCCATGATTGGCGTGGATTGGGAGTGGCTGTCTTTGGATGGCAGGATGAGAACTTTTGGTGTGGTGTGATCTGGGCTGGATTCCAATCGGCGGTTGCGCCAGTTCATTTGCTGCTTTTTCATTGAGGCTGTAAGGTATTGGAGTGGGGGTCTGAAACTTCATGAGTATGTTTGCGAAGAGCAGAAGAAGAAACCCAATTTGGAGTCTTGATCCAGCCAAAGGAAGGTGACATATCAAATGGATGGATCAAATGCACGCCTCCATGGGACAGATCAAATGGATGGCAGTTCAAATGCACTATTATACCAGATCAGGTAGATTGAATGCAGGTAGATTGAATGCACAGATCAAATAGACTCCCTAAATGGGAGAGCAAATTGCGAGGTACACTGACGGAATCCTAGGCTTGGTGTTAGAATTGGACAAGCGGAGATTGTTGGCCGAGCTCACTGGTGGCGAAAGCCATGACCGCGAATCTTTTTCGGAGGTCTGGTTTACAACCAACACTGGCAAAAACGTTCTCCAATTCTTCCACATATTTCTTTTTCCTTTTCGGGTTCAAGTGAACGTAGCAAAGTGATACCGAACGGTGAATAGTGGTTATAGATCCTTGGGCTCTTGCATCAGACTTTGCTTTCCCTCGGGTCGACCCGCCATGCGCCAAGTGCAGCCTCGCATCAGCCTGATTGGATTGTAGTCAGCTAGCTCATCAGAAATCAAAACCAACCGGGTCTATTGATCTCTTATCATGGAAAATTAGTGAACGGCTCGACCAGGCGTTCAAGAATGGGTAAGGACATGGTGTATTTCAAGGCGCATTGGACTTCACAGAACATAGCGGGTACCATAGGCAAAAACGTTTCCTTGAAATATGCCTGGATCCTCTGAACCGAAGGCGTATTGGTACACGCTTTGGTCCCTCAAACAGTCAGCTCCTTCGAACAGGACCTCTGGAATAGGCTCCCACTAAAACAAACCCATATCGAAACTACCCCTGTGGATGCATCAAAACATAATCAGCTTCTGTGCCACCATGTATAGCTTGGAGATTTGGATTTTTATTGTGGCACGGTTCCCGAATTTTTAACTCCCTGGCTGCAAATTGAGAAGCCGGAAACCCCCAAGAACACGTTGCATATGAGCGACACGGGAGGTGGCCAACTGGGGGGGGGGGGGGAAATAATGTT